>MU832091.1:0-87669 GCA_029204225.1 Diphasiastrum complanatum | reverse complement strand
TTTGCGACACTGTCACATTTCTTGCAAAAAGTCGACACTGTCGCCTATTTATGACACTGTTGCTTTTTCTAATGACAGTTTCACGTTCATTTCTACAGAGTGACAGTTACATTCATTTATATAGACAGACTGTTTACGGCAAATTGTCACCGCTTATGAGCAATCAACTTCTGAGAAGAACTGGATGAATGCCAACAAACTCCAACCAACTGCAGCCGCATTTGACGACCTAGTTGCTTAGTATAAATAGCTGTTCATATTTCATAATCAGCATAATTAGAATTATCAGATCAAGTATTGAATAGTTAGCTCTCTCTCAAGCGTGGGAGCTTGAACACTCTTGAGCATTCTAGCTCAGTTATTTAGAGTTGATTAGAGATTGCTATTGCGCTTACTACTTATCAGTAGTTGCGCTTAATCCAGACTTTTATTTAGTCACTCAGAAATAGCCTAGAGTACGCGGCTTCGATCCGCAAACTTGTTGTACTCATTTACTTCTCTTTCATTTCATACTGAATCAATACTATCTTTTATTGCGTTCAGGTTTGTCTCAGAATGTATGCGTTTATGTAATTCTTCGCGACAGATTATTTGTTTGATAATCCAATACTTTAATGTTTGGCTACGTAATCACTATAGTACTATTGATTTCAAAGTTAGTTACTATAAGATCGAACATGATTTTATTACTATTGTTTTGTTCGAAATTGATAGGCATAGTCATGCATGAAAAAAGAAGAAGATAGTTTTTTTCGCTGTGCACGATAAGTTTTCTTTCTTGTCATTTGAATTATTTTTATTCGATTCTTTTAGACCTATCTTTTACACACCTCTTTCTAACATGGTATCAGAGCGTTGATTCTTCTTCAAGGCCTAGTACTATATCAGAGCGCAAGCTCTTACACTTGATATCTTTCGCAATATCAAATTATTCTTCAGTTCAAATCAATTTGTTTTGGTATCAGAGAATTGATTTCCAATTGTAGCGCAACACGATATCTCTCTTAACGTCATCAGACTAAAGTTCCAGATGGATTCTCAAAGTAAAGTCGGTCTTATCGCAGACAAGTTGAATGGATCCAATAATCATTTATGAAAATTTAAGATGAAGACCTTGCTAATTGCCAACGAGTTGTGGAATGTTGTAATAGGTATCGAAGTGAAACCTGAAGATGACACAGAAGACTCAAAGTGGAAATCGAAGAGGCTTTCATGTTTATTATCCTCAATATATCAGATACTCAAATTGGCCACATAGCTGAAGCCAAGACTTCGAAATAAGTTTGGGACATCTGGGGCTCACTATATGATGTGATAGACGTAATTACTAAGTTACATCTTCGAGGGAAATTCTTCACTCAAGATGTCGAATAATGAGTCTCTTCAGAGTCATATTAACCAATTTAAGAATCTCTTGCAACAGATGGCCGCAGTCGGATCAGTCATAGACGATCAAGATGCAATTATGACATTGCTTTCAAGCCTGCCCTCTACATATGAGAACTGGGTGATGATCATCACGACACACTCAGATTTAACTCTTACCAGAGTTATTGCTATGTTGCTACAAGAAGATAATCGAAGAAGTCAAGACACTTCGTCTACCTCTTCGTCTCATGCTCTATATGTCAACAAGGGCTCAAAACGACATAAGCAGAAAAGCTTCAAGCAGTCTACGTCAAATTAGAAACAGACTCAAAGTCAAGATCAATCATCAAATCCACATTTGTCGAAGAAGAAGAAGTTTTGCAGGTATTGCAAGCACAATAACCATGAGATTCAGGATAGCCGAATTCTCAAAGTGAAGAATGCAGCCAAGCAACCTGATCAACAAGCAAATACAGTTACAACATCTCTTGAAGTCGAAATGAACGAAGGCGCTTTTATGATCAAAGAAAAATACGCAAATTTGGATGATTCGTGGTTTCTGAATTCTGGAGCTACTCAACATATGACCAATCATCGTGAGTTTTTCCAATCCTATACGCCTTACAACACAAAGAAGTATGTTTATCTTGGTGACGATAGTACTCACACTAATGAAGGTGAAGGTACTGTAAGATTAAGATTCCAGCATGATCAATTCAAACTACTGTCAAAAGTCTTGTATGTTCCTAAACTCTCTACAAATATGTTATCAGTAAGTCTTGTATGTTCCTAAACTCTCTACAAATCTGTTAAGGAAATGACTTCGGGACAATGTGGGGCTACCCCAAATATTAGGGAAATGAGATTTTGTGACACTGTCACATTTCTCGCAAAAAGCCAACATTGTCGTCTTTTTGCGACACTGTCGCTTTTTCTGATGACAGTTTCACTTTCATTTCTGCAAAGTGACAATTACGTTCATTTATGCAGACATACTGTTTACGACCAATTGTCACTGCTTATGAGGAATCAACTTTTGAAAAGAATTGGATGAATGCTAGCAGACTCCAGCCAACTGGCAGTTGCATTTGACGACCTAATTGCTTAGTATAAATAGTTGTTCACATTTCATAATCAGCATGATCAAAATTATCAGATCAAGTATTGAATAGTTAGCTCTCTCTCAAGCCTGCGAGCTTGAACACTCTTGAGCATTCTAGTTCAGTTCTTTAAAGTTGATTAGAGATTGCTATTGCGCTTACTGCTTATCAGTAGTTGCCCTTAATTCAAACTTTTATTTCGTCAATCAGAAATAGCTTAGAGTATGTGGCTTCAATCTACAAACTTGTTGTACTCATTTACTTTTGTTTTGTTTCATATTGAATCAATACTATCTTTTATTGCGTTCAGGTTTGTCTCAAAATATATGCGTTTCTGTAATTCTTCGCGACAAATTATTTGTGTAATAATTCAATACTTTAATGTTTGGCTACGTAATCACTATAGTACTAATGATTTCAAAGTAAGTTACTATAAGATTGAACGTGATTTTATCACTATTGTTTTGTTCGAAATTGATAGGGTAGTCATGCATGAAGAAAGAGAAAGATATTTTATTCCGTTGTGCACGATAAGTTTTCTTTTTTGTCATTTAAATTATTTTTATTCGATTCTTTTAGACCTATCTTTCACACACCTCTTTCCAATAGCACACACGTGCGTGCGCACACCCACACACACACACACGCGCACACACACAAAAGGTGTTTTGTGGGTCACTGTAAGATACCTAGCCTGTAAGTGGTTTTGTCACACTACAAATTGAGAAGGGAAAAGTAGATTAAAAATGTAGTACTATCCATGAGAGACAATAACATAGATTTCACATAGTCCCCCTTGAACAACTCAAGACCAAATCCTTTGAATCCTTTCGTCTTACAACATAACAAGTTTAACCAAAGTTGAAAAAAACTTACAGCATAAAGCCCCATAAAGTGAAGCAAGTTTTAGGATACCTAGTTGTTACCTGCCACCATCCCACAAAACACAACCGCATGAGTTAGTTTAGTGAGGATGACAGGGGTCATAGTCGAGCATCTGTTTTCATCCATCTCCGAAACAAGATTCAGTATCAGCTTAGATAAAATTAATAATCATTAGTCCAATCTTCCCTACCACGCCTTCTACCATATCGTAGGTCTTGCCCTAGTACCACCATATCAGGGCTTCCGCCATACTGATCAGTATAAGGCAAGTAATCCTATAGTTACATAACATTAACATAGCTTTACACTGATGAAACCCTAATCAATCACAACAAGTGAAAAAGATGTAGTTTGGTCATAGAGGTGGGTAACCCTGACATATCCATGCCATCCTGCACCCATCAAGACTAGTGAAGTTTTTTGGTACCTGATGGACCCTATGTACAAATGCTTGGGCAAATCCATGCCATTCAGCTTAACCAAACATTGTACTGATTCATCATATTAAGATGCCGAACAACTATAACTTAACAAACCGTTATAGTCCATTATTGTGTTTTGATGCAACAAGTAAAGTGTGTAAGTTCTCATAGGTATCAGGGTACCTCCGTACCATCCTGACCCCAAAGACTAGTACCATAGTCTTCTACGAGTGTGGTAGGTACTGAGCATATCCATGCTTTCCAGTGCCACTATACATGCACTTTAACTCGTGAATACATATGAGCAAGGTTAGTATCACTTATGTAGGTAAGGATCCTTACATAGGGTTTTTCTTTTGTCGTATGTCTTGCTATTATTTTTGAACGATTACTTACCTGTATCATTTTATTTGTACTTTATTAGTCACATAAAGCTTTTTAAGAAATGTCATAAAATAGACTTCTAGCATTTCACATAATCTTAAACGGTTATGGAGCATAAAGAATTTTGCTATTCTACACCATTATTCATGAAATCCCATCCAAGTAATTGTGGTTATTTTTTGAGTCATACCTGAATACGTGTAGTAGATTCCTCTTGAGAGGTCAACCATGATCATTTCTTCCACTTGGTTTCAGCACAAGTCCTAATAGCATTATGATTATCGAGCCACGAGTTTCAAGTCATTATCATACATCTTTCTAGAAGGACAATGTTTCAAGGTAAGCCATTGATTTGAGGTAAGAGTGGAATGCCTATTCTTCAAGAGCTACATGCTTTAGTTACTAAGAATCCATTATTATGGATCATTTTTAAGCATCAACCTTATGTTCTATGCCTTTCCTAGATCTTGCTTTAGAGTAAGCATAAAATACCGAATATAGAGTTCGGTTGGAGCTCATACCTGTTTTGGGGAACTTCTTTAGCAACACCTTATCACAAGCGAGTGGAGCTTTATGGTGTGGAGGAGTGTAATACAAGTTGTAGCAATGTGAAAAGAGGTCGCCCATATAGTGTGTGCATAGAAGGATACACAATCACAAAATTAGCTCATCTGATCCCAAGATGAGAACGATCTACCATTGGTCAGAATCTGCAATAGTTTGTACAAGATTCCCATACAAACAACGACCAGTTAGTTGTGAGAAATCATGCTAAAAAATGCGCGGATTCCTTCTAGCTGACAACACTACTAGTAGCACATAGAGTGGTGCAAAATCAGAAATAGAATCATGGCAAGACATCAATTAGCTGCTGTGGCAAACCTTTCTATATCAGTGATAGCAAACAACAGGTTTTTCATTGCTTAAATCAATCATAAAAGCAATGCTTTCATCAATCATGGAAGCAATGTACATATACATTGAGAGAGGAAGTAGTTCATTGGCCAGCGCCCAGTTGAATGCCTACCAAATCTCTAAAAACAAGCTCCAAATTCCGATTGGAGAGACTACTCTCCAACGCTCCACCGTGGGCGTGGATATTATCACTTTGTTGAAGAAAAAAGCCTTTTCAAAAAGGCAGAAGCTTTGTAGCATTTGATGAGAGGAGGAAGAGGAAGAAATAAGGTGGAGGTCCCTCGTTTCCTTATATACATTTTTTTATTATTACTCATAAAAGCACAAAGTAATGTGAGTGCTCACCATTAGATTAAGATCCCTAAATTCAAGTGAATCCTAGTCGTGGAAATAGGAGACTTGAGATGCAAGTTAAAGAACTTTTTTCAAAATTCCCAAACAATATGTTTTTGAATTTAGTCCATACCTTTTACATAAGTTATTCATACTTACGAAAGTGGATTAATTTGGTGTACTTGGTGGAGCCGAAAAAAGAGTTTTTAACGGGGATTTTGCATAGTCAGATAGAGTCCATGAGAGAGAGAGAGAGAGAGAGAGAGAGAGAGAGAGAGAGAGAGAGAGAGAGAGAGAGAGAGAGAGAGAGAGAGAGAGAGAGAGAGAGAGAGAGAGAGAGAGAGAGAGAGAGAGAGAGAGTTGTAATAATAGTATGTGATAGGAAGAGATAATGAGGGATAATGAGTTTGATCATATATGTGAATATAGGATAGCTAGATAGTCTTTTTGAATTTTTGGTAAACAGATCTAGAAGCAGACTGAGAATTCTTGGAGGGAAAGCTGATGGTATATGGGACATCAATAATTCCAAAGATATTTTCTTGTGCGAGAGGTATCTGTAGACCAATGGTTAGTGATTAATCTAATGATAATACCAATAGAGGAATCCATTGGTTTGTGGTTTAGGGTATTCTGGTAAATTATGGGATATAGATTTAGATCCCAAATAGTATCTCATTATTTACATAATCCGAGGACCCTTAAATCTATTTCTCTTTTATTTGAATTCATACCTTATAGAAATTTCTTAAATACGAGACAATTGGATTGAGATTCATATAACTCCTTCCAGTGTGGAACTATGATCTGAATGACTGATTATAATGATATGAAATTATATTTCCATACGGTTGTGAATATGGCTCAGAATCTGTTGATGTTTCAATTGATTTAGATTCAATGAATGAATGACTGAATTCTTGGAATTTAGACTTCCTAGGCCTAAATGATTATCTCTATTTGATAGTTGATTTTTGAGATGTAATATTTCTATCACTCAAGATATTTATTTTGTGATTTTGGAAAAAGTCCAGTTTGTAATAGCATTGGATACTTATTACTGAATTTTTCTGATCTTTGATATTTTATACATTGTCTCCTGAGGTCTTTTTTTAAGGGAGATTGAGAATTTCTTTTAAAAGGGGGAGTTGAAGAGATAGGAATAAGACTTTCAATGGATCAGCCGATTGCATAGATTTTTTAGAGAGAAATCTAGTATTTGTGCAAAGGTTGAACTACTCCAGTGAAATAGAGGAACTCTCTAGGGATTGTTGCAAATAATCTAGAACTAGAGGAGTTTTGGGAGTATTGAGTTGTGAGTTATTCACAATTATGGAAAGTAGTGGTAAAGATTAAATTTAGGTTCCACTGATTGGCTTACCAAGTAACATTTTGTTATGGATTGGATCAGAGGTGGCAATAAAGCTTTAATCTTCCAGATATGTTATTTACTCACAAAAAATAGGTTCTTTTGTAGCTAACCTGCAAGATTCTCACTGAGTTATGCGGGTAACATATGTGGATTATGAATAAAATCTGCCAATTTATAGCTTATGTTTATGTAAAGCAACATAGTTGGATATGTAGATTACGTACGTCCTAATCTTGTGGATCTACTATGTGTTTCCTATGTACTGAGTTTATATTGTATACTTAAACTAGTCAGTGAACATGGACATATAGACAAGTAATGTTTGGAATAGCTAATTGTAGGTTAATGATTTTTTTTAAGGAAAGGATAATTCATTAACTTAGTTTGATCACAGAGTTTGGATAACTCATAATCTAGTTAAGAATCAGGTTAAAAGAACAATTTTGAAATCCAGTAATTTTCCTTGGGGGAAAAGATTTTAGAATGATTCTTATATTTCCTGAGTGGCATGCTATACATATACTCCAATATCTTTCAATGATTAATTATGGTTTTAGAATCCTGTAAATTATGATTTATGAATCATAAGATTTTAAATATTTAATGATTGACGGATCATAAATTGATACTTAATTGTCATTAGAAGATTATAAGGAAATGTGATGATTCTCAAGATGATGATTAATTTTTGATCTATTGAAAGAGTCAAGAATTTAGATCAGTTAGTTGAAAATCTAAATGTCTACTCTCCAGTGCATGATTGAGATTGTGTGGGTCTCACAGACATTCTCATAAAAGTAATTTATTTTTACTTATGAAGAATTTGCTTACCTTTGTGGATGAAGTTCTACTATAGATTGTGGTCTATAGATGCTTGTGTACGGTTTTCAGCCTAGATCTCCGGATAATTGGGAGACAGACAAATCTATCAAGATTGAATGGTTGCTATTTTCTTGCATGAGATGCTAGGAATAGAGCACTTAACTCAAGAGAGTATATGGAGTACTTACTCAAAGTTGAGTTTTATGTACTTCAGAGTAGAGATAAACAATTAAAAAATTGTTCCAGGTATCTCGAGATCCAAGAGTGTGAAAATGAAGCAAATTGATTGGACACCTAAGATCACTACCTCTAACAATGATTGCACCTCCTACATGACACCTCTTACAATGATTGGACCATTTTGGTGCACCTCACAATATGATTGGCCCAAATTGACAAATGAGATCAAGAGGTGATGTGTCACTCATCCTCTAGCATCAAGCCAAGTGTCACTAGCCTACACTACCATGAGCTAATCCACTACCGTGAGCTAATCCACTTCCAAAATTGGCCTCACTTATTTACAAGTGTACAATGAGTGCTTTTGAAAGAGGACTCCCAAACCTCAAGATAGATGGCTTGTACAATTTCACATGGCCAAGAGTGTAAGATAGATGGAATAGGATCTATTCCATTATGTCTTGGATCTTAAAAAAGAATAGATCTTCATAATGTTCTTTATGTACCATCCATCACAAAAAAATTGTTGAGTGTTGGACAACTCATGGATAGTGGATTAGATGTCCACTTCAAGCACGATGTTTGTTCCATAATGAAGAATGATAAGTGCATTGCTAATGGTCTTAGGCAAGGAAGATTATTCAAGTTGGATGCTAATGTTGTCATTGGAAGTGTGAACATGGAAAGGGAGGATCTTACTCAAGTGGAGCTGTGGCACAAAAGGTTAGACCATTCTAACTACAAGGCTATGGAGTCCTTGATTTCCAAGGAGCTAGCACTATGTCTTCCCAAATCCATATCCAAGCATGGTAAGCTTTTTACAGGAGACCATAAGCGTGCCCAGTTTGATGGGGCAAGGGAGAGAGCAGGAATATTGCGAAACAGCTCTCCCGTTGTAATATAAATGCAAAAACAGTCTAATAGACAGCTTATGCTAAATGTAATCACAACTTCAAGTGTTCTAATTGCCCAACAAGATCTTAAAAATAAATTCATACTCTAAAACAAGAGTACAGTCCACCGAAGAGATTAGAGATGGTTTGTATGTGGTACTACTGAAATAAGATTCAACGTGAAGTATAGTTCTGAAATAAATGGAAGAGCCATATGATAACGCGAGTTCCTCAGGCACCAAAGACAGCCATCGTCTGATCAGAAACTGAGGAGTCGTAGACATCCGTATTCTAATCAAAGTGAGTAAACAAGCGCAATCAAACAGCAATGAAAGTGCGTTCAATCACAACAAGCATTCCTCTACGTTGTACACAGATAAAAGCAAGCTGCTATTATATATTACATTGAAGCACAATACAAAATAGCAATCACAACAAAAAATGACGACGTAATTGGGAGGCTCAAATAATGTGTCTCATGGACGGAGCAAACCGTAATATGTGTTTGGATGATCTATTTATAGACTTCATCCGTGTATTTATTACATTGAATGCTTGTCACCTAATTAGAAAAGTCGTTGTACTTGAAAGTATATGACTTTTGTGACAACTATACACAGTATTTACGGTCAATAATTCAGCATCGTTGACGCGGACGAGGACGTCGCTGGAACGTTCCTCGTTTATTTTAGACGACCTTCAAGATTTTCTTTTCTCTTCACATTTTTTGCAAGAAGCCGAAGGTGCCCTCAAAAAGACGATGATGTCTTTAAAACATTTAACACATGAAAATAGATGACCTTTGGAATTTTCTCTCTCTTCGCATTTTTCGCAAAGAGCCGAAGGTGTGCTAAAAAACAGTTAAACTTTTGAACTATACAAGTGTCGCATTTTGGGGAAATGCGAAAAAGCCAGAGCTGTTAAAAACATAGTGTATTTTTGCAGACTGTTGAAAAAGTAATATATCTATGCAGACTTGTTCTAAATACAAGTTTTGTGAAAGTCCTTAAAGATGGCCAAGTCTTCAATGATTTCAAGTTATTAAACTTAACATCTGAACTTTGAAATTATGACAGGATTGGTTACTCTTTGCTGGAGATCAGTCGGAAGCCCGTTGTAGACGTTCTTCAAATAAATTGGCTGTCTAAGTTTGTGAGTCCTGCAGGTATCAGCAGAGCAGACGTAGAACCAAAGTTGGTTTTATCTGACCCTAGATCAATGATCAATAAACATGCAGGAAAAATCATGAAATAAAAAAAATTAGTCATTCGCCAAGGAGACAACTGTGGGCTTAATTTTCAACAGTCCCCCTTAAGGTCACAGTTGGTGCCTTGGTATCTTCGTCAGGTTCAGCTTGTTGAAGAATTTTTGGTGCTTGATCTTGGGAAACGCTTTGGTGAAGATGTCTGTGACCATTTTTGTTGTGGAGCAGTATTGAAAGAACATTTGCCCTGAGAAAACTTTCTCTCGAATGAAATGATATTGGATTTCTACGTGCCTGGATTTGCCATGAAATCTGGGATTCAGTGACAGTGAAATACAACTCAAGTTGTCACATAGAATGGTGGTAGTATTAAACTGAGTGTGATGTAAGTCGTGAAGTAATAACATGATCCATACAACTTCTTTTGAAGTTTGATGTTACATACCTATGTAACTAGCACTACTTCAGACCTCTATTGGTCCATTTAGTGTTGGGGGCTAAATGACAAGGTACCCTTAGGATTAAGAGTGTGTGTCCTTGGATAAGAGCAGACAAGTGACTATACCTTAGTCGGAGGTATGGAGTCGCGTGACCCTTGGATAAGGGATAGCCTTAGTACTAAGGATAGGTGCCTTATATTAAGGTACTAGTGTCCTTGGCTAAGGACAGGTAGGTGTCTATGCCTTGGATGGGGCTATGGAACCTAGAGAGGTGTTAGAAAGTCATTGGATGACTATTTTTCTAAACCTTGGACCTCAACCTTCAATCATATTACTTTATTGGTCTAGGAACAAAGTATACTTGCACAACTTGGGCAATGAGACCTAGTAGGAGGGCGCCCTTCAAAAGTGTCCATTGAGTTTTCAACTCCCACAAAAAAGACATTCAAAGATTCATAAGTTATGGAAGGAGTCTCTTGACATTCCATAAGCCTATGGAGGCTCTTGGAAATTCTTTAACTCCCCTAGGTTTCTCTCTCTCTCTCTCATTGGATGAGCATGAAACTCCATAATGCATTGGAGAGGTCCGTGGGCCATCTATATGAGGGTAGTAGGGCGCCCGTTGAGAGGGGGAGATCTCTCTTGTTTGCTTTGCTTACGCTCTAGTGTTGCTACTAGTGTGTAGAGTGCTTTCTTGTGGTAGTATGCTTAAGGTTTGGATCTTGCTTATGGTATGGGACATAAGTAGGGTTTGGATCTTGAGTATGCTATGGAGTGTTGTGGTATGCTTGTGATTTGTTTATGGTTAGCAAGGGGGTGCTAGATAGGTCTTGCTTGGAGCTTGGATCTAGCTATGGTTGGGTGGTGAATACTTGAGGCCAGCTTGTTATCTATCTTTGTGTTTAAAGAGTAGGGACACAGGTGGATGAGAGATTCTTGGAGGCTTGCATATCCTTACTTGCAGGTGGAGGCATCCTGGCTTGGAGTTGGGGAGCATCTTGAAGCTTGCAGGTTGCTTGGAGGACATTTGGAGGCTCTACCTTGGATTTGGAGGACTTCCTCACTTCTACTTGTAAAAGTGGCATCAGCGCTAGACAAAGGATGGTAACCTTTCTAACCTTCTTCAAGTTCTATTAAGATCACCAACTAAATTTTTTTTTTTGGAGAAGATTATAGGCTTTTCTAGTTGTAGGAAGCTTGTAGTTGAAGTACCCAATGAATCTAGTTCTCTTTGGAAGAGAGTAGTGATGCTTATAGAATTGTTTAGGGGTTGATTTTTTATCATGTTAGAGAAGTTTTAAAGTGGGCTTTGGGTTTTTAAAAGTTCTGAAAAAATATTTGTGGGATGGGTAGAGGAAGTCTTCCTCTACATACGCAAACTTTTTTTTGCAAAAAGATTGATTCTAGCTATGTGTTTTGATCAAAACTAGTGTTTTTTTTTTTTGCATAAATGAAGTGTTTGAAGTTCTGATTTTAATTTTGAAGTTCCGTTTTTCAGACCTGTAAATCTGAAAATCAGATCTGAAAAGTGAAGTTTGAATGAGTGAAGTTTTCATTCAAACTTCATTAGTTACACCTTTCTATCTCCTAGTTTCATGAAGATGACAATGTAGAAAGGAAATGGTAGTGTAACTTTGTGCATAAAACAAATTTTGTCATTATGAAGTTTTGATTTTTAGACCTGTAAATCTGAAAATCAGATCTGAAAATTGAAGTTTTCATAAAGCTTCATTAATTTTTTCATTTCTAGACACTAGTTTCATAGATTTGGAGATGGAATAGTGAGAAATGTGAAAATTTTGGTTGCTTTTAAAATGACAAATGGAATTGAAATTGGATTGAGAACTGTATGTAAACATTAGCTTGGATTAGTTAATTGAAGTTTACATAAAGATTTGGTTTTCATTTTTGCTTTTGATTAAGGCAAATGTAGCTTGTTATTGTTTTCATCTTAAACTTGGATTGAGCTTGCAAATAGTAGGCTTGGATTGAGCTTATAAACAATAAGATTGAATGAGTAGAAGTAAATGTTTTTTATTTGCATTGGATGTAAGAATAAAAGCATTTCTATCATTCTAATTTGAACACTTGGTGTATTTGCATAATCAGAAAACACACAAGCAACCCAATGGATCAAACCAATGAAAACTCAGCATTTGAAAATCCAACATTTGATCTATCAAACCTATCCAATGTAGCACAAGCTCTTGAACTTTTATACCAACAAATTCAAGTCACGAATAAGCAACTTCTTGAAACTAATCAAAGAAATCAAGACTAGGCAAGCCAATCAGAAGAAGCATGTACTTCCACCTCCCGTAAAAGTGTTTAAGGGGGAGAAGAAAGATAGGAACTTCCAAGTGGTAAGTTCTTGGCTAAATGTTTGAAACAAATACTTTGCCATGAATCAATTTTCTGAATCTAAAAAGTTATCCACTGTGAGCCTTAGTTTGGTGGGATGACTTAGTTGCAAAGGGCAATCAACCTTGTACATGGGATGATTTTTGCAAGCTTTTTATGGATTACTTCCTACCACTTTCAATTGACTATGAACACTTTCAAAAGTTGAGTCATTTATCAATGAATAAAGGTTTGGAACAATTTATTTAAGATTTTCATGAGTACCTGAATCCACTTTATAGTGACATTCTGCCTAAGGTACAAATGTTAATGTTTATTGATGGGTTACCAAAAGATTATCAAGTGGATGTTCGTAGGAACCATCCAAAAACCCTAAAAGATGCTATTAGGACTGCAAAATACTTTGATGACACACCTAAGCCACCTAAGGGTCAACAGCCTAATGAGCAGAAAAAAGTTTTTCAATCTAAGAGGAAGGATAGGGAAGCTGTTAGTGAAACACATCTCAATTCCAAGACAATCCTAAGAAAACCAAGAAAAACTTTAAAAACCATCAAGGTGACAATGATAAAGCTAAAGCTCGTAAGAAGAACATGTGCTTCAAGTGCAATGGCGAGGGTCACCTTGCACGAGATTGCGTCAAATAACCAGCTTTTACCTCAAGTAATCTATCTCGAAGTAATGAGATGGATGTATTTTTTCCTTACTTCTTTAATCTTTGGACCTAATGACCTTAAGTGCATCAAAAGTGAATGACCTAATAGATTATCTTGGTGGTGCTACGTACTTTACCAAGATAGATCTAAGGTCGGGATTCCATCAGATACGCATTAAGACAGAAGATATACCAAAAATTGGGTTTTGAACTCGCTTTGGTCACTACGAATTTTTGGTATTGCCTTTTGGTTTGACCAATGCACCGGCAACTTTCCAATAGATGATGAACGATTTGTTCAGGCCATATTTGGAAAGATTCGTAGTGGTATTCTTAGATGATATCTTGGTGTTCAGTAAGACTTTGATGGAACATAAAAAAACATTTTAGGATTGTCTGGGACATCCTAAGAAGGGAAAAGCTCTTTGCCAAAGAGTCTATGTGTGACTATTTTTGCGATGGAATTGTCCTACTTGGGACATAAGATTTTCGATCAAGAGTAGAGATTGAGGCCGATCGTATCCAGAGGGTTATTGATTGGCCTATTCTCACCATAGTTCGAAAAATCAAGTCTTTCCATTGGCATATTCTCCAATTTGCTCGATTGGCATTTCCCCTTACCCAGGTCTTGAAAGGCTATAAGAAGCTAAGTCGGAGGACTAAGAGTCCACTAGTGATGTGGACGGAGGATATGAATAATTGTTTTGAGTTGCTTAAGAAAAGTGTCACTTCGGCACCGATACTAATCATTGGCGATCCTGATAAAACTTTTGTGGTTAGGACCGATGCCAGTGATTATGCTATTGGAGCTATTTTGATGCAGGATGGACATCCTGTGGCTTATGAAAACAAGAAACTCAATCCTGCTCAGTCTAGGTATTGTACCTATGAGAAAGAACTGTTTGCAATTGTTCATTCCTTGAAAATTTGATGATATTATTTGTATGGAGCCAGATTTGAAGTTTTGACAGATCATCAGACTCTTTGATATTTCTGTGATACTACAGATTTTAAGAGGAGGCAAGCTAGATGGGCTGAGTTGATGCAATTCTTTGACTTTTCTATATGTTATTGTAAAGGAAGTCAAAAACTCTAGCGGATGCTTTGAGTCAGTTACCGGCTATTAATTAGTTGTGCTTTGCTGTTATAGAACCGAGGTTGTTTCAGTCTCTTTAAGGACTATATGAGTCTGATCTTTTTTTGGAAAGTATTGGCAACAAGTACTTTCAAGGGTCGATTCAGGTTTGCAAGATTCCTCGAATCAGGGAAAGACTGAAATGAATTTCCTAATTCAAAACAGGATTTTGTTTCGTAAAGGAAATGTGTGTGTACCAGAAAATGACATTGTAAGGGCCCAAATCTTGCATGAGTGTCATGATAGTCCATGCGCAGGACATCCGGGTATACAAAGAGCACTTGACTTAGTTCGAAGGCAAATTTGGTGGCCTAAGATGAAAAGTCGGTAGAGGCCTATATACTTAAATGTACTAAGTGCCAATTAAATAAAGTAAAGAGGCTAAAAGTTAGTGGCCTATTACATCATTTAGATATTCCTACCGGAAAGTGGAAAAGTATATCTATGGATTTTGTGGTCAGGCTTCCATGTACAAGGAAGGGCCACGATTCGGTTTGAGTCATTGTTGACAAACTTACGAAGTTTGTTCAATTTATCCCAACGAAAACTACTGTTAAAGCTTCAGAACTAGCTCAACTATTTGTTGAGAAGCTTTTTCGACTATACGGGCTGCCTTGCGATATTGTCAGTGACCGTGACCTAAAATTCACTGGGAATTTTTGGCAAGCAGTCACTTTAAGTATAAGTTCTACAGATCATCCAAAATCAGACGGTCAAACGGAAAGGACCAATCAGACGATAGAGGATATGCTTCGAGCATATGTGGGCCATCGACAGTCTGATTGGAAACAGTACCTTCCACTGGTGGAATTTGCATATAACAGTGCAAAACATTCAGCGACCGGATTCAGCCCTTTCATGCTTATGTATGGTTTTCAACCTCGATCACCAATTAGTGTTGGCATGAAAAAACCTACGGGTGCAAGCCGCGGCTGATTTCCTTGCGGATATGCAAGAAATGTTACAGCTGGCTAAAAATAACATAAGAAGTGCCCAGGATAGGGCAAGGCACTATGCTGATCTATCTCGGAAGCACAAGGTATTCATGGTCAATGACTGAGTGTTTTTGAAAGTCCCTAGTCACTCTAGGAGCTTGAAAACTATTAAGTGTGCAAAATTGACGCCTAGGTATTGCGGTCCTTTTAAGGTTATCCAAGTGATAAACAAGGTCGCATACAAACTAGACCTTTCAGCTAACGTTGGAATTCATCATGTTTTCCACGTTAGTAAGTTGAAACCCTCGTTGGGGGTTGGGGAGACCCTGGTCCCTGTGGAAGATCTAGTAGAACTTCTTCGTGATGAGTCCGTGAGTGGACCACCTGAACCCGAGATAATTGTTAATAGCCGGCAGAGGACTCTACGGAGTAGAGTGCTTCGAGAATTTTTAGTCAGGTGGAGGGGCAAATCAGAAGAGGAAGATACCTGGGAAAAGGAGTCTGATCTCTAAAAGAATTTTCCAAATTTTTCCCTACAAGGAAAAATTTAAGTTTAAGGGGGAGGAATATTACATACCTATGTAACTAGCAGTACTTTAGACCCCTATTAGTCCATTTAGTATTGGGGGCTAAATGGCAAGGTACCCTTAGGATTAAGGATATGTGCCATTGGATAAGAGCAGGCAAGTGATTATACCTTAGTCGGAGGTATGGAGTCACGTGACCCTTGGATAAGGGGTATCCTTAGTACTAAGGATAGGTGCCTTATATTAAGGTACTAGTGTCCTTGGCTAAGGACAGGTAGGTGTCTATGCCTTGGATGGGGCTATGGAACCTAGAGAGGTGTTAGAAAGTCATTGGATGACTATTTTTCTAAACCTTGGACCTCAACCTTCAATCATATCACTTTATTGGTCTAGGAACAAAGTATAGTTGCACAGGACCTAGTAGGAGGGCGCCCTTCTAAAGTGTCCATTGAGTTCCCAACTCCCACAAGAAAGACATTCAAAGAGTCATAGGTCATGGAAGGAGTCTCTTGACATTCCATAAGCCTATGGAGGCTCTTGGAGATTCTTTAACTCCCCTAGGCTTCTCTCTCTCTCTCTCTCATTGGATGAGCATGAAACTCCATAGTGCATTGGAGGGGTCCATGGGCCATCTATATGAGGGTAGTAGGGCGCCCATTGAAAGGGGGAGATCTCTCTTGTTTGCTTTGCTTATGTTCTAGTGTTGCTACTAGTGTGTAGAGTGCTTTCTTGTGGTAGTATGCTTAAGGTTTGGATCTTGCTTATGGTATGGGACATAAGTAGGGTTTGGATCTTGAGTATGCTATGGAGTGTTGTGGTATGCTTGTGATTTGTTTATGGTTAGCAAGGGGGTGCTAGATAGATCTTGCTTGGAGCTTGGATCTAGCTATGGTTGGGTGGTGAATACTTGAGGCCAACTTGTTATTTATCTTTGTGTTTAAAGCACAGGTGGAGGAGAGATTCTTGGAGGCTTGCAGATCCGTACTTGCAGGTGGAGGCATTATAGCTTGGAGTTGGGGAGTATCTTGAAGCTTGCAGGTTGCTTGGAGGACATTTGGAGGCTCTACCTTGGATTTGGAGGACTTCCTCACCTCTATTTGTAAAACTTGACATGCTGTGATGTACTATGCCTCTGTCAAAGAAAGCGCAACTGATTTCTGTTTCCTTGAGTTCCCGAAATCGGTCCCCTTGCCAAATAGAAACAGAACCCGGAGGTAGATTCTAAGTCAGAGTAGCCTCGCAGGACGAGTGGGTCGATAGCATTTCCATCGTAACATAAGATGTGATCTAAACTTCCATGAATATATCTCATCACTCTCTTCAATGTTTTCCAATGAGAGATCCTAGGATTAGACATGAATTGACTCAACGTGCTAACAGTATATGCTAAATCTGGTCTAGTACACAGCATTGCATACATTAGAGATCCGATTAGTGAATGATAAGGGTACTTCGCTAAGTCGAGTACTTCAGTATCAGTCTCAGCACAAGAGGGTTTAGTCAATACTATACTTGGATCCATTGGGGTATCAATTGGTTGCAATCAAACATATGAAACTTTTCTAAAATGCCTTTTAGATATGCCTGCTGGCTAGGATAGATCTTCTTCTGAAGTCTATCTCTAGTAATGTGAATTCCTAGCAAAGAATGAACAACTCCCAAATCAGTCATGTCAAATTCCTTTGACAGATCACTCTTAGTAGTGTGCAGAAGAGAAGTGTCGTTAGACAAAATAAATGTATCATCTACGTAAAGAGCTATGTAAACTGAATTGGTGCCTTCATACTTTGAATAAACATTACAGTCAGCTGAATTATTTGCACATCCTAATTGAATGAGATAAGAGTTGATTCTATCGAACCATGCTCTTGCGGCCTGTTTCAGACCGTAGATTGTTTTGTGCAGCTTGCACTCTTTGTGCTCTTGGCCTTTGATTTCGAATCCTTCCGATTGGAAGGTGTACAGCTCCTCTTCGACATTGTCGTTGAGAAATGTTCTCTTGACATGCATTTGGTGCATTTCGAGGTCTTCCGCGGCTGCTAACGCAATCAGAGTTCTAATTGACTGCATCTTGACAAAAAAAATTTGATAATTCGCTCCTTGGACTTGAGTGAATCCTTTAGCCACCAACCGTGCTTTCCATTTTGCAATAGAATCATCAGAGTCAATCTTCTTCTTGAAGATTCACTTGTTGTCGATAACTCTCTTGTGAGTGGGGAAGTCGACCGGTGTCCAGGTCTGATTCGTCAAAAGTGAGTTGTACTCGCTTTCCATAGCTTCTTGCCACTTCACAACATCCTTGAAGTTAATTGCTTCGACTAGGCTCTCTGGTTCTTCTAATAGAATGAGTAAGGTGCATACCTCTCAGGAACTGTCCAAGTTTGTGAGGATCTGCGGACGTTGGATTGACCAGGATGCGATGATACTTCTTCTTGAATTTCTTCAAATCTGCTTGAGCTAGTTTGGTATGGTCTGATGACAGATATTGTCGGCTGCTCGGCTTATGTATTGTAGTTGTAGGTTCTGTAGAAGGAACATCAACGTTAGAAGAATCCATGCTACGTAAAATAGGATGAAACGACATAGTATTGTTAATCGATGATTGTTTGAAATCATAGTATGTATGCTCTTGAAATATTACATCTCTAGAGACAAATACTACATTGGTGGATGGATCATAAACTTTATAAGCTTTATGTTCATCAGGATAGTCAATGAAAATGCATTTATTTGTCCTATGATCCAGCTTCTTCCTAAGCTGTTTAGGAATGTGAACAAAACATATACAACCAAAGATTTTTAAATGGTTAACACTAGGCTTGTGCCCATGCCGAACTTCATGAGTCTTGTTGTTGACGGCTTTGGTGTTGGATCTGTTCTGCACGTAACAGGCTGTGGCAGTAGCTTCTGCAGAACTTTGCAGGTAGGTGGGCTTGATGTAGCATGGATCTGGCTGAGTTGAGAAGAGTTCGATTCTTCCTTTCTACAATCTCGTTCTGTTGAGGTGAATAGGAGGTGGTGAACTGTCTTCTAATACCATGTTCAGCCATGTAGTCGAACATCTCGTTAGAGATGTATTCGTCGCCACCATCAGTTCGGAGTGCCTTCACTTTCCTAGACGTTTGTGTCTCAGCCATTCTCTTGAAACATTCAAAGGTTTCAGATTTGTGCTTAATGAACATGGCTGTAGACCATCTAGAATAATCATCTATAAAAGTGATAAAATAGATTGCATCTCCTAATGACGGAGTTGGCATTGGACCACAAAGATCGTTATGTACAAGATCTAATACATGCTTTGTTTTGATGGAATGTGATTTTGGAAACTTGCTTCTAGAGTGCTTCCCATAGATGCATGATTCACAAAAGAAAGATTTCCTATCTAATGAAGATGAGAAATTCAAACCATCAACTAAATTATTACAACGCATATAAGACAGTGATCTTGTATTCGCGTGTCCAAATCGACTATGCCACAGAACAGCACTGTCGTTTACATTTTTATTAGAGATACTAGCTAATGCAACTAAATTAGAGAGTACGTAAAGATTTTCGACTCTAGTGCATGTCGTCAGAGTAGTATCTTTCTCGAGTATTGTACACTGCTTAGATGAGAAAGTAATAGTGTAGCCCTCATCAGTTAGCTTAGAGACTGATAATAGGTTCTTTGACAACTGAGGAACATGAAGGACGTTAGGAACACAAATGGACAGATCGTTGTTGAAGCTGATCTTCACTGCTCCTTTGCCTTCCACGTGTATGGTGCTAGAATCTCTGAGGTAGATAAATTGGTCTCTGCTGTAAGCTGTGTATTCCGTAAACCATTCCTTGCGAGAGGTCATGTGTTGGGTAGCGTCGTTGTCCAGGTACCAGCTGTCACAGTCTTTGCTGCTGCTGTAAGCCATTAACAAGTGTGTATCTATTTTAGACGACCTTCGGAATTTTTCTCTCTTTCGCATTTTTCGCAAGAAGCCGAAGGTGCCCTCAAAAAGACGGCGATGTCTTTAAAACAGTTTAACGCATGAAAATAGATAACCTTCGAGATTTTATCTCTCTTCGCATTTTTTGCAAAGAGCCGAAGGTGTGTTAAAAAACAGTTAAACTTTTGAACTATGCAAGTGTCGCATTTCGAAAAAATGCGAAAAAGTCGAAGCTGTTGAAAACATAGTGTATTCCTGCAGACTGTTGAAAAAGTAATATATTTCTACAGACTTGTTCTAAATGCAAGTTTTGTGGAAGTCCTTGAAGATAGCCAAGTCTTCAATGACTTCAAGTTATTAAACTTGACATCTGAACTTTGAAATTACGACAAGATTGATTACCCTTTGCTGGAGATCAGCCGGAAGCCCATTGTAGACGTTCTTCAAATAAATTGGTTGTCTAAATTTGTGAGTCCTACAGGTATCAGATGAGCAAATATAGAACCAAAATTGGTTTCATCAAACTCTAGATCAATGATCAATAAACATGCAGGAAGAATCATGAAATAAAAAAAATTAGTCATTAACTAACGAGACAACTGTGGGCTTAATTTCCAACACAGCTCCGTGTATAACAACTGATCAGACAGATCTTGATTCTATTAACAAAGCGTGCAGTTTACATGACAAAGGATGAGAAAGAAACGAACGCGAGCTCGAAACATTTCTATTCGTGACCAACTCGAAAGATTTGCGAAAGATTCGCAAAAGATTCGTGAAACAGTTTCTTGCAGAGTCTCGTGGCTTTCTTGTTCAAGCTCGAAAGATTTGCGAACAAAATCTTGTCGCAAAATATTTTGTTTCTTGTTCAAACTTTAGATGTCGCGAAATTGTCACGAACAATTCGCAAAATCTTCTGGACTGTTCTTCAAGCTCACCTGTCGCGAAACTATCTCGAACAGTTCGCGAAATATTCTAGATTTCTTCTTCAAGCTCAAGAATTGTCATCTGTCACGAACAATTCGTGGAAGACGAAAATGTCGCGAAGAGACAAGCGTCGCAATTAATTCGCGAAACACAAAGCTGAGAAAAAGATATGAACTGTCGTGAATAATTCGTGAATAGAATTTATTCGAGCTTGGAAACAAAGTGTTTATTTGAATATCAACCGTCATAAACGGTTAGATATCTACTGTTACAGCATTGAAAGGCCTATCTTGTAGCAATATAAATACATGTGCACTACTCGTTGTAACTCACTCAATCAGAGACACAACAGCGAGATAAGACAACAAGAGATATATATTGATGAATAAGATTCAGAGTTATAAAAATTCGTTTTTGATTAATAGTTTCTTTTTGTCTAAATTGTCTTAAGTTGTCTCTCACTTCCGCATATAATTTCTACACGCATATTTAATAAGAACTAATATTGTTCTATTAGTACATAGATCAGATACAATCTCGATTGAAAACACTGATATTAGTTTGATTTATTCAAACTTGCATCGTGTTCTCTGTGGAAGAATAATTAATACTTTCCTACACTCCTCGACATAACCATAGTCTCTAAAATGGACACCAAGAGGAGAAATGTTCTCTTTTACTGTTTTCACAGAATCGTGTGAAACAAGCCTGCATATGGGAATTAGTGGAGGCTGTGTGGGTTTACTCACTCTGAAGGACGTGATAATACGCTGAAGCACCTCCGTTTCCAAAACAACCCCCAAAATGACCTCCTTTTCCTTTCGTTTGCTCTTTGCAACACTCTTCTTCGAGGATGGCAAAGTATCGATGCTATCTGAAACTACGATGCCACGATCTGCAACATCACCTGTGGCAGGAGGCTGACAATCATATTCATGAGTAGGATGTTCCAATTAGCTACTACCAGATATTGTGTCTTGAGGATGAGCAACAGGAGTCAATGTATTATCAGCCTCAAGTACAACATGTGGAATACTTGTTGCTTCCCCAACAACATTGTCCATGTAGCTAAGCGTATGTTGAGTGCCGATGTGAAAATCTTCGTTGATTTCGTCTTCTCGAATCATCTCTTATTCACTTGCCATTGAGGTTGAGCAAGGGATGCCACAACTGGACCTCAACATGTATCTCGAATTTGGCATCTGCAGCAAACCAAAAAAAATCATGGTCAGACTAATTTTATTGCCATTGGTAGACCATTAGCACGTTTGATAAGTTTTTTGGAGAAAAATAAGTGGGTAGAGCATGTGATTACCAGGGGCATGAAACGATTATAAGGAGCCACAACGACAAAAAATGTATGGCTTAAAATAGCACCAAGACATTGCAAATGCAGATGGCTCACACAATGCAATTTGTTTAAAATGCTGAGTTACATGCCCATGCCCAAAATGCTGAGTTGTTTAATGTTGACTATGTGCATTGTATCAAACCATGAGTTATTTGACTTTCTTTTGCATCTAAAAGTATTCCATGTTAGTCTTTTGACATGACAGTTCATTCACATACTTCGAAGTGTCGGGAGAACTTGTTGCTACCATGTCTCATAAGGACTTAAATCCTGAACAGAAAGATTAAAGGAAGAAACAACTCATAATCTGGATATTTCCTTTTGTAACTAAAACCCGAAGTGTTTTCCTCATATCCAGCGTTGATACTATAGCCTAAACAGATTCTACGCATGCTTAATAGCATGCTCTTTACAATACATTTGATTTTAAATTACTCAGGCCTCCATTGAGAAATAAAGCTTTTCTGACTGAAAGAGTTTAGTGTCTGCAGCTAGTTTCATAGACTTATTTTTTGAATATGCAGTCAAGCTTATCACCGGTAACATCATGTGGTCAAACAGTAAATGCCATAGACTAACAGTAAAATTTCAAACATCATGTTTTTACGCATGCCTAGAGACCTAATGGTTTTTAAAATTGTTCCAGCTGGGAAGTTCAAATTGGGGAGCATTCAAAGAGTTGACTCGATTTGCCATGTTGTTATGATGGTTTCAATTTGCTGGAAGCTCAACAGAAAAAGAGCTAGGCAAAGTGAGAAAAAGAGCTAGGCAAAGGAAGTTCCAATATTGGTCCCTACAATTTGCCAGGTAATGCCTCTAGAATCATGATCGGTTGTTTCAGTATATGGAACACTGAGAACATAGAAA
Source organism: Diphasiastrum complanatum (assembly GCA_029204225.1). Lineage (NCBI taxonomy): Eukaryota > Viridiplantae > Streptophyta > Lycopodiopsida > Lycopodiales > Lycopodiaceae > Diphasiastrum > Diphasiastrum complanatum. The sequence goes on along the minus strand of MU832091.1, from coordinate 64,673 downwards.
TTTACCACTGAGAATCACAGTTCCAAGGATGGAGAGTGTTTTAATTCAGCATGCAAGGTTGGATTAAGATTTTGACTCGTATGTGTGCCTATTAAGGATGGGGCACAAGTCAGTTACGATAGCATCAGGATGCATCCATTCTGTTGTGCTGTTTTATGCCATACATTAGGTTCATTAATATGATTTGTAAAGTAGGTATACCTGTGAGACTACATATGTACCCATAGTAAGGTTTTCAAACTCAAAATATTTTGAATGTTTGAAAGCTTCCTTATGTAAGATTAATTGGAGCTTGGAGATGATTTTTTAGTTTAATGTCAAGGACAACCAAAAGGTCCAAAACTAAAAATGGAGTCAAAGCTGGAGGTCGCCTAGTCAAAGTATGGCAAGATGACTTCTAGTGATTAGCCCCTTAAATTAGCTTTCAGAACTGGTAGCAATTTGCACATCATCGGACTTTGAAATCACAAATTTTTTTCTTTTGGCTAGAGCAGGACACCCTTCGCGCCGGCTTGAGGGGTCCCCTTCCCCAGCCAGAAGAAATTTATTTTGTCTGACATGCCATCTGCTTTGAACCTTTGAAAATGCGCGATCTGCATTTTCTGAGTCATTTGCCATTAGAAATTCTGAGCGGATTCATGTGTTCTGAGCACTCAGATCAAATTTTTTTCTTTTGGCTGGGGCAGGGCACCCCTCGCGCCCCAGCCAAAGGAAACAAATTTGATCTGAGCACCTGAATCCACTCAGAACACCTGATAATGCAATTTTTTTTGCTTTTGGCTGGTGCAGGGCACAGTTTGCGCCGGCTTGAGCGATCCCCTTCTCCAGCCAGAAGAAAATTTGTTCTGAGCCTAAGTGCAGTGTGCAAAATCAAATCCTAATTTGTCAGCGTGATCGATAATTAGCAGTTTTTCTTGAGAGGGACTAGAATGGCATCCTGGCCTATGGAGTCAGAAAGGACCACCATTGTTAACAGTAATCATTTGCTGCACTAACATGATTTACGTAAGTCTGATACACTTTCCTCCCTACAGTTCAGATAAATGGCAATGGCTGCCATGCTTGCTGTAATATGAGCGCCACGTTGTGCTACGTCTTTGAATGGTCAAGGTAAATCCCTTTTGCTAAGTGCTTTTACGAGCTTTTTAATATACAAGTATGAGCTGTATTTTATATGATCAAGTTCGTTTTTCCTAAACTGAAAAACAGATTGATCTGTGCATTTGCAATGTCTATTCTGATGGAAGGAGTGAAAGAAACGCGCTTTCTGTACTGCTGAAAAGTTTGCCAGTTTGCAATGTCTAGATTTATGGAAGAAACGGTGAAGGAAAAAAGCTTAGCTGGACTTGTAGCTTTGGACCTTGACGTGTGTAGCAAATTCAGGTGCTCAGATCAGATTTTTTTCTTTTCGCTGGGGCAGGGCACCCCTCGCGCCGGTAGCAAATTCAGGTGCTCAGATCAGATTTTTTTCTTTTCGCTGGGGCAGGGCACCCCTCGCGCCGGCGCGAGGGGTGACCTGCCCCAACGAAAAGAAAAAAATCTGATCTGAGCACCTGAATTTGCTCTGAAACACCTGAAAATGCAAAACACCTAAAAACACCTGAATCTTTTGGCTGGGGTAAGGCACTTGTCGCGCCGGCTTGAGGGGGTATTTCAGACAAAAAAAATTTCCATTCTAGGATCACCACGATTTCATACACCCTATAATCTGCGCTTTGCAGAAGGATGCGCCCTCAAAATTTCACGTCAGTTTCATGCATTGGCTGATGGTAGTAGCATTTTGGATGAAAGCAAACTCACAGCCATTCCATGAAGTGAATGAATCAGAGAACAATGCAAAGACAGACATCTGATACAAATAGCCAATAGAAATACCTGCCTCAGGCGCTCGGTCACTCTTTGGCTGTCTCCCTCTCTTGGAACTCTCTCTGGCTTTCTTCCTCTCTTCGAACTTCGAACTCTCTCTGCCTGTATGTCTCTTCTATGTCGCTCTCTCTCTCTCTCTCTCGCTCTCTCTCTCCAAATGTTGTGCAAATGAACCTAAAACGTAAATCCAAAACGTAAACTGTGAGAAGTGGCTGGGTAGTGATTAGAGTAGCTGACAGTAGGAGAGGTTGGAGAGGTAGCTGGACAGTGAAGGTATTGCGAAATTAATGGGCATGACAAGCACTCATACCTCTTAGTGATTATTAAATGCCATTCATTGTATGGCCATGACGTGGCCATTAATACATTCAATGGGCATGGCATGGCCCTCAATATGTTTTATGGGCGTTTTATGGCCACTGATGGCCACATCACAAGAGATTTTTCACAGGGATACATTTGTTTGGTCTTACGTTATCAGCCAGTTTTCTTGGTTCGTCCTAAAGTGGCTCTCTCACCGTGTCCTAGCTCTGCTTATTGTTCGAGTTGCAACTGGTAGTTACCAGTCACTGCTAGGGATTTGCAAGCAACGTATTCATTTTTGGAGGTGAAGGTCAACTCTGATCTCAACTATTGTAGTCTCATCACACGAATCCAGTTCTGCTGGCAAAGGTGTCTTTGGAAAAAAAAATTGATTGTTCTTTTGACCGCCAGACACAAGCAGGCGTGGCATTTTACATTTGGTAATGTGATCCCTCGGCTTCCATCATTCCAACTCTCTTTCTCAAGAATAGTGTATGTCAATCTCATTAGTCAATTTAAAGTAACTAGGCCAAATGATTTATACACCAGACGTGATCAAAGGCTTAGGGCTATGTATTTTCTTCTTCTACTTGCATTGTGGTGGAGAGTGTGCTATAGGTACAATGGTTATTGCATCAACTCCATTGTGCTAAACTATATATTATTTTTCTAATACTGACTTGACTTTGTTGTTCTTCTTTGGGGACCGTCTAGATTAATGACACAACTTGCAAGCAGGCTAGGAATTTTAGTTTTAGTAATGTGATGTATAACTTCACACTTACAGATCTTCTCACACCATCTACAGAAGTGTTCCTAGTATAATTATATTTAAACTTGCTTTTGAATTGACAAATCAAATTGGGAACGTAGCTTCCATCATTCCAAGTCTCTTTCTCAAGAATAGTGCATGTCAATCTCGTTAGTCAATTTAAGGTACCTTTGCCAATCGATTACTTTGAGATAGGTGTGATTCATATGCTGCACATGAGGCATAGGGCTAAAGGTCTCCTTCTTCTAAGTACATTGTGGTGGAGTGTGACCTATAGGTGCAATGGTAGTTAATGGGAGTTGCATCAACTCTATTGTTCAACTGCGCTCAAGTGAATATTCCTTTTCTATCTTTAAATTTTTTTCTTTTTTAACTTTGTTGTTCTTCTTTGATTTTGTTTATCTCTGGAAAACATCCCTCCGAGGCCACCACCATGCAAGACGATCCCCTCCTGATGGTTGGCTCTATTCCAGACTGGTTTGAATGCAATTTGTATATCTTTTCGAAAGATCTGGTTTGAGGTAATGAAAGAACTTATGCGTGTCCTATACTATCCTTCTGCCAGGTGATTGTTAGACATGGCTGCAACAATCTGGTTTGAAGGTAGCAAGGCCGCACCAATTACTCTACCCTTTGTAAATGGCAGGGCAGTTGTAAGTAGCCCAACACTACTACTGAAGCAGGTCAGATGTATGCAATTCAAACAGTTTCTGCTAAGGTGGACACTGGGGTGGTGAGGAGATGCGAGTGCCAATTGATATTCTCAGAGATTTAACTGATGATGGCATTTACATATTAGATAGTGGCATTTCGTCAATTGTGGTTCAGCTCATTTCAAAGGACCCTGTGGATAGTGCTTTTTTGAAACAAAAAAATTATGGTGTCCATCACTCTTTCAATTACCAGCTCTTCGAGTGAGAAGACCGATGTGTCTCTTGATACATTTTCAAACATGAAACGATGTGGAAAAACTGTCAAGATATCAAGTTCAAGTTCTTCTGAGGAGGAGACCCAGTAGTCAGACAAAAATATGCGAATAAAGTGTAGTAACCATATAGTAAAGTGCATGAGAGAGAGAGAGAGAGAGAGAGAGAGAGAGAGAGAGAGAGAGAGAGAGAGAGAGAGAGAGAGAGAGAGAGAGAGAGAGAGAGAGAGAGAGAGAGAGAATTTTTTGGTGTTTTAGAGTTTTGAGATGAAAAATAGCAATAATGTGAGTTTCATTTTCCACATATACGACTACTCATACCACATATACGACTACTCATAATTCTCATAATCATCTTTCTAACTTTCTCGCAACATTGGTAAGCAACTATATATCTCATAGTTTTAGTTCCAATTTTGCATATTGCTAATCCTAACCTTTCTTATGAAGTCAGACTCGATGGTAGCAATTTTGTAATAGGAGTTATATTGTTGCACAACGGAAAGCTTGTAGCTTCTGAGAATAAAAAGTCAATTGATACACAAGTAAAATATTCTACTCGTGAAAACGAGCTTTTTGTTGTCATTCATGCATTGAAAAATTAAAGACATTTTCCATATGGTGACAAGTTCATCATAAATACTAATCACCAACCTCTAAGATATTTGTGTACTCTCATTGGATTACTTATAGTAATTAGTTTTACATTATGTTAGACATAACAATTACATGTCCCTCAATTTTAACATACATGAGTATCCTCTAACTCAACTCTTACTCACATGAGATTTCTCAATAATAAGGTATTGGCAAAACAAAAATTGGTAGTGGTTATTTGATTTTATTTCAGTTTTTACAATATAATCTAATTTAAACACAAGTGATGGTTTCAATAAGATTAGTTTTTTTTTTTTAGTAATGCAAAAGATGATATTATTTTTTATGGAATTTGTATTGATTCTCTTTATCATATTGTTTTAGTATCACAAATACGAATAGTTAAAAAGCATAGGCAAAATTAGCTAAACCTAGTTTTTGGGCCTTTTTTTTAATAAGAAACATGAGTTTGCGTGGGATTGCAATATTGAGCCACAAGCTCTTTTAGTGGGTCCATAAAAAAAAGGGTCACCTCATGCTAATAGAACATTGACACGTGGCACCAAATTGACTATAGCTCTAGGTCGGCGTTCTATCCCATTGAATGAGACCATCACCTCAAATTTATAGATTTATTGGGCAAAGTACTCTCGTTTCACCCTAAGTTGGCACAATGGCATTTTATCCTTGGGTTGATTAGATGAAGTTGTGCACACCTTTCCAAGAAAGCCAAGAACAAGATAAAAGATAAACATCTTCTAAGAAGAGAAAAGTGTGGTTCAAGGTTTTAAAGGAAACGGTAAGCGTAATGATTTTTTTTTAGTTGGAAATATAATTTTATGAGAGCAAATAAATGTATTATTAATTTTGGTTCCACTCACAATTCCACAAACTTTTTTGCTGTGCAAATACTTAAAATTTTAGTGGTGAATAAAAATCACATGTATCAAGTACATCTTGATATCAAGGTGTGAAATATTATGACTTCGTCCGTGAAATTGGATATGCAAGGCATTAAGATAAAAATAGATTTTCATGTTGTGACCTAGGATAAAACTAGTATCATTTTTGCATTTTAGAAAAATAAAGTCTTGTGACCTAACAAGCAAATACAGTTACATCATCTCCCCAGGTAGAAGTGGACGAAGACGCAATTATGGCTAGAGACCAAAGTGCAGTTTTGGATGATTCTTGGTTTCCGGATTCTGGAGCTACTCAACATATGACCAATCAACGTGAGATCTTCAACTCCTATATGCCTTACAACACAAAGAAGTATGTTCATCTTGGTGACAATAGCACTCACACTATTAAAGGTGAAGGTACTGTAAGATTGCGATTCCAGCATGATCAACTCAAACTACTGTCAAAAGTTTTATGTGTTTCTAAACTCTCTACAAATCTGTTATCAGTAAGTAGAATTATAGATTTAGGTCATAAGGTGGAGTTTGAATCTGATCAATGCAGAATTATTGATAGGAGTAACAAAATCCTTGCACTCGGCAAGAGGCAGAGATAGGGAGGCTCATTATATCACTCATTCATGGTTAAGTCATCACTCACATTTATTGCTTGGTTGATGTTATTTTCCAAAAATATCAAAGGTGGAATCTGTTGGAATTTAGTTCACAGTTTTCTCCTTAGTGATACTATTTCCTGCACATTTTTTATCGCTGATCTAGGGTCAGATGCAACCTACTTTGGTTCCATGTCTGCTCATTTGATACCTGCAGGAATCACAGAACTCAAACAACCAAATTATTCAAAGGACGACTATGTTGGGCTTCTGGCTGATCTTCATCTATGGATAATGACCAGAAGGTAACCATTCATATTTTCTTTTCACGAATGTCAAGTTCAAGGATTTGAAGATCATTGAAGACTTGGCCAGCTTCAACAAATCAAGATTTTCTACAAGTATGTAGAAATACATTGTCTTCACAACAGTTTGTAGAAATGAACCGATTGTCGCACAGTTCGCATTTTTTCCAACTCCCAAAAAATGCGACAATTTTTTGACAGTGACTTCTTTTCAATTATTTCGAAGAAGTAAACTTTTTGTCAGCTTTTTTGCATTTTCCCAAAAAATGCGACAAATGCAAAATGTGACTATTTCAACATGTTCGTTTTTTTTTTCAACACCTTCGGGTTTTTCGATCGACGACTTCGACCGTCGGATCACTCAACTACTTCTATCCGAAGTGTCCAACTTATCTGACTACTTTGACGAGCGATAGACTCAACTACTTCTATCTGAAGTGTCCGAAATGTCCGACTTGTCCGACTACTTCGACGATCAAGTTACCTTACTGGTTCGACAACTTCAAGTCATCTGTCTCGTCTGACTAAGTACACATTATACAATTGTCATTGTAGTTCAAATACTTCTTTAGTATAATAAATTACATAGTTGAAAGTTGAACATTTATTGTAATTAATTACAAGGATGTGGTGTATAAATACATGTTCATCACAAATTCTCCGTGATGCTCCGCCAACAGAGCGTTAGATATCTAGCATCCAAGTTACGCCTTCATTTTGGTTGTAACATTTCAGTGTTGTTCAAGATTTTAATGTAATATAGAAGCAACACGCTCTTTCATCTGTGTCTAACGTAGATGTATGTATGTTGTGATTTTACACTTTCTACTGCTTATTCAGTCACTCTGATCAGATCACGGATGCCTACGACTCCTTAGAATCTGATCAGTCGACGGTTGTCTTTAATGCTTGAGGAACAACATTATAATACTGCACCATCACTCTAAAATTCTAAACTGAACTTATTAGTGAAACTAATTAGCAGTAATACCAGACCTTATCTAATCTCTTCGACAGACTATACTCATATTCATTTGAGTATGAATTATCTTTAAGATCCTGTTGGTGAGAACGCTTGATCTGTGATTATGTTTCTGCATTTACACTCTTTTAGACTGTTCTCGCATATAGCAGCCCATAATAACGAGAGTTGTATTCCGCAACTATTTTATTCTATCTTCCTCCATTCGTATCCCGCCTCAAACAGTTTGGTATCAGAGCTTAGCTCAATAAACCGAGAGATTGTTCAATTCTATTCTATTACTGTCAATATGGAGGAATTCATTCATTATGATTCTATGTTACATTCTATGTTGGTTTTTCATCTTGATATGTAAAATTGATGTAAAAATTTGTGAAGCATCCAATATGGACACTATTATCTATATCTATTATGAAAGCTATTATAAAACCATAGAAAGGAGGTCTATCGTTAGAATGGAGATCGTTCTTAAGATGGATCAAAGTTGTGTGGTAAAACTAGTTGAAGAGGGAGTGTGAAAAATGTCAACTAGTTTAGTTGGTCTAATTTGGCAATTTGGAGGTCAAAGTGAAATTTCAACTTAGAGATACATTTCTTAATGTCAATAAGGCCTAAAAATAATATTTTAACAAGTATATAAGTGGATAAGGTCGGATTTGGAGCTATTTCTATTGGCTAATGTGAATACATTGCATATAGTCAAGTTAAACTAAGCTTTTTAGTGAAATACCTAGAAGTTGCTATTTTAGGGCAAGTTTAGGCCAATTGGCCACGTGAAATTATGGTTGTTATAAATAGATATACTAGCATGTAGAAATCATCTTCATGTTCTCATTTTGTATGGACTCGAAACTTTTCTCTTTTGATCCTATGTCCATCTCTTGCATATTATTCATGATATCTTGAGTTCTTATGTGTAGAATGCTAATTTTCTTGTTGTGCTTGGATCCACATGTGTGAAGGACAATTTACTACTGATTTTGTACGGACATGAGCAGTAATATATCATTTCTTAGTGTTTATGATCAGATCTTCATGTATTTCCAAGTTCTAGCATGGTAGATGCATGATTTCTAGCTTGTAGATGAATCTAGATGTGCACTCCAATTTAGCCAAAGATCTAATAATCCATTAAGCATGTTTTGGATCTGAATTTTTTACACATCCCCCCTATTTTTATACAGTTCAACAAAACGATGCAAGGAAAATCACAAAATTTGTGAAAAGAAGACCCTACCCCTTTGCATCGCAAATATTTCATACAATTTTAAGCTAGCGGGCTCATTGAATGACGATCGCCCATTCAAGTACACGGAAGTAAAGGATGTAGTTGTTGGTTTATTGGAGGTCACTATAGCTCCACTATGGAGGATAGTGATATTTCACTCCAGTTGGCAGCGAGTAGGTGTGCACAAATCCCTACTCGAGATCTACAATGCTGGAATCTAGAATGCCATCTAGTAAGTTCTAATTTTGTCTAAACACATTTACAAGTCATTCTTATATTTTAAACAATCTTTGTTGTTTTGTTTTTTTGACTATTTATTTGAATAATTGTAGGTACAAGCCAAATGTGAAAATTTTTTATGGTGCTCATCTTTGCAAAAAGGAATTGATTTTTTTTTTTTAATTGTCAAGTAGCACGCCAGCGTAAAGGTTTTTTCATATTCAAATTAAACCTATATTTAGAAAGCCAAAAAGTGTCTTTTGATGGACTTATTCAAGTGTCTTTGCTATCCTTTAAATATAGGTTTATTTTTATTATGAAAAAAAATGTTTGCAAAGATGCAAAACTTAGCACGCCGACATGCTAGCATACAAAAATAAGAAACTTCAAAATTATTTTCTAACTAATTTGGCAAAGATGTCGTTGTGCTATCCGAATTGGCTCCAATTTTTTTTTTTTTGTAGGCTAGCACATCGACGTGCTAGCTTTTACAGCTTCATGAAAATATTTCCATAATACAAATAAAATTACATTTAAAGAATGTAAAGAATGTTTGTAAAGATGCAAAACTTAGCACTCCCACATGCTAGCATACAAAAAAAAAAAATTTAAAATTATTTTCTAACTAATTTGGCAAACATGCCGTTGTGCTATCCAAATTGGCTCCAAAAAAATATTATTACTATTTTGTAGGCTAGCACATCGACGTGCTAGCTTTTATTGCTTCATGAACATGTTTCCATAATACAAAATAAAATTACATTTAAAAGATAGCAAAGTGTACTCAAATGGACCTACTTAAAATTTGATGGCTAATAAGATTTTCAACTATGTACCGAACCACAATCCTTATTTATAGCAAAACATGTCATGGCATAAAAACGCTAACACATCATGTGCTACTTGAATCATGGGCAAAGATAAACTTGCAAAAAAATTAATCTCAAAATGCCAAGGCCCCTTGTTCCACCCTTTGTAATTTATACACACACATACTTCCACCCTTTTTTCCTCTTGGAGATTACTAGTGCACCCCATGCCAACTTACTAGTGTCAATATGTCCACCTCCATGGTATTGCTCATCTACCTAATTACCGCGACCTCCTCCTTTTTGCTATACTAATATGATTGTTGAAACACATGTTGAGTAAGACTCAAAAGTTCAATCTTTTAATTTGTTGTCCTTTTTGAAGGTAGCTCATGAGGGTTGAGATAGGTCTCTAAATTTGTTGGTCAAGTTGAACAAAATTTTGTTCATATATTACAAGGTAATCATTACAGGTCGATGTTGTCAAGTATAAATGATTCAAACTCAATAGTTCAATCTTTTAATTTGTTGTCCTTTTTGGAGGTAGCTCATGAGGCAACTCCTTTAAGATAGGTCTCTAAATTTGTTGGTCAAGTTGAACACAATTTTGTTCATATATTACAAGGTAATCATTAAATGTAGGTGGATGTTGTCGAGTATAAATGATTCAAAATAATTTTAGTTATGGAACTTTGCTAAGATAAACTTGGGATAGCTTATTAGCACATCATAATTCATGTTGTCAATGTTTTACCAAGCAATTTATACGCAAGGTACATCCATTACAAATTTCTAGTCATGTCATTTGAGTTAACTAAAGCTATGGCAACTTTCCAATAGATGATGAACAAGTTCTTTTGTGCATTTTCAGTTCATAGCATTTTAGAAATGCCTTGAGATTCTAAGAAACAAAAACAAGAATGCGAAAGAGCCCAATGTAAGTTTTCGAGGTAAAACTTCATGATTGGGACATGTTATATTAGCTTGGGAGATGAGAATTGAGTATGAAAAGGTGATGCTAGTCGTAGAGGGGCTAACAACTTGAACTGTTAGATTTTTTATGTCAATTTTAGGATTAACAATGTTCATAAAAAATCCATTAGGGGCTTTAGAGACTCTTGCTATGATAGAGTTACTTTGCTTTGGAATATTTAGCTTTCCATAAACTCTTTAACAAATTTCGGAGATGATTTTGTTTCTATCTCACCTTTAACAAATTGTACTGATAGACTATTGAACCACAATGAGCTTACGAAAACGGTTGATAAGAAGGACAAACCTAGTAAGCCTATTCAAAGGAGCTAGATGAGAGTGTCTACGCTCTCTCAAGGTTTTACTTTCGTACGTAATCCATCATGGAACTTGGTAAACATTATGTGGTCATGTTGGATACTAGCGACTATAAAATAGGATCGATTTTACTCAACGGAGACGGATTTTCAATGGCTAAAGCAAAAGACAAGTAATGCACAACAACATATCTCAAGAGTGATGCATCAAAATCAAAGAGGCATTAATTCTAAGTTAGTAAACTTACGAGTTGCACAAACCAAGAGATCCTTAGTACCTACATAACCAATCTAATTCTAAAAGTCAAAAAGTTAGATGGGCCAAAATAATGCAAGAGTTTGGCTTTATGATGTTCTATGTTTGGAGTACTACCTATGATATCACAGTAGATGCTCTTAGCAAGATAAGTCTAGGTGAATTCACTTTCCTTCACTATTGAAATAACTACCTATCTCATAGAAAGCTTTGCCATAACGATCGATATTGTGATCATATATGATGTATTGTGTGCAAAAATGATGGATCTAGATTAAGGGAGGGAGGGAGCTAGAAAGTTAGTGAGTGCAAACACATGCGCTCTCGTGTGTGTGTGAGCGCTTGAGTTAAGATAAAGAACCAAACTATATGTTTGCGAAGCCCCAAACATCTGCAATACGTATGTTTTTGCAAGCCAAAGATAAGAACTTTTGTGCAGTTATATGTATGTAGTTGTGAGTAGTGCCAACTCAATAAAGCAATATGCTTAAGACTAGGTGACTTTTTGCATCCGTTGGAAATTCCCCACAACAAATGGAAAATAATTTTGATGGACATACTAAGTCATCTTCCAAAATCGTATAAAGAGCATATTGTTATATAGGTATTGGTAGATCGACTTGCCAAAATAACTACATTAGGCTTGTGAACAATTTACAAGGAGATGGTCCATCAACTCAAGTTATTGTTGAAATTGTTCAATGATGAAGGGTGGTCAAATTCAAAATATTTTTGGTCATCAATTTTTCAAAGCAAAGAGACTACATTAAACTTTAGCTCAATCGAGCATCCATACTTTGATGATTGAACTACCAAGATCAATTAGACTACAAATATTATGCTTACAACACATATTTCTTGTAGGCAGGTTGGGTGGAAAATATGCCCCTCACTAATGGAATTTGGTTAGAATAGCTATAAGCATTTTGTTACTCGGTACATCCCATCATTGCATATATTTGTGCTTCAATTGAAACTAGTAATTATCATCAACAAGATAAATAAAGCTCCAACGACTACATGATGTCCATGTAAAAAACAATAGAATCACATCAGAGTGTTGCTAAGTGCTCAAGCCAAAGTGAGACATAATGTGAATCTTAAGTAAACTTCTCGAGGATTTTGAGAGGAACTGGAGTATCTTTGTACTTTAAATGACTAATGGGAACTAAGAAGAAATACAAATTATCTACAAGGTATTGTTGTATCGTCCAAAGTTATGAACTAGCTCAAAAGGGTGGCTTACAAACTATAATTCTCCAAAAGGGTCAAAGTGCATCTGGCCTTTCATTCGAGTAGAGTAATACATGAAAGGGAATCACTTGTTTATGAAGATGAATTGGGCTGACTTGAGGACTCTTGATCTAGAATTCATTTCAAATAAAAAAGCACTAAATTGAAGAAAAAAAAAGGTCCTAAAAAATCAGATGATCTTTCTATACTTGGTTTGGTATGGACAATCGTAAGACAATTTCAAGAAAGGTTAGGTCCTAAACTAACTAGAGTGAACTCACATCAACTTAATATCAATAATGGTTAGACTGCAATCAAAGTTAGATTTATCTAGATAATGATTCCTGCCTATAGTTGTATGTATTGGAACACGGCAACACTAGTGCCATGAATTCTTGAGGCCTAAACATGTAAGCATTATGATTATGTTACTCTAAACAAGACATTTTTATGGCACACTATAATTATTGTCTAGGTTAGTCATCATTGGATACATGTGCAAGGCTCCCATGGCTCGTGGGTGAGATTGTGCTCAATGGTTGGGAAATGAGTATTATGTTCTAATCTCTTTGTGTTGCATTGGATGATATGAAGCCTCAAAGAAAGAAAGGACCAATTCTTAATTCTAATAATGATATAGATTACTACCCCACAAAAGAGTAGCATTTCTTTTGTACATCAAGCATTCATAAAAAGGACTAAGGATTAGCAAAACTGAGTTTGTTAACGAAAATGGAACATTTTGTATGTAGGGATATTTGCTTCCTTTTCTGATGCTTTTTTTCTAGTACCTCCCTTACAAAATCTACTGGAAAAAATGTTCTTAGGGAACCATGGACAATATTTAGAAGAACGCTCAAAAAGGAATTAATGAGCAACTAGCCACATACTTCAAATCGATGTTCAAAAAATCCATTGGAAAGGCTCATGCCTTATGTATATGATGATAAACAACTTGTTCTATATGATGATGGGATTGCAAAAAAATTCAAGTGGACACCAATACTGGGCGAGCTTCTAAGCGAGTATTCTAAACTTTCAGCACCAACCAGTATTACAGATTATAAAAAATTTCTGATATCTACTAGGTTTCAGTGTAAGCATGGTATACTAGTTGTGAACTAGTATTGCAAAAGTGATGGTGGCCCGCTGTCAACTCTAGTATCATAAAAAAATATTAGCAGGTAGGTTAATTAACAACCTGGTTAATACCCAGGTTGATACCAACCGGGCACCTCTATACCTACCAATACTAGCGGATACCATGAAAACTAATAGAAATTTAAAGATGGAGTCGTAAGTTTTAGGAGCTAGTAGTTGCCAATGACCTTCAGCAAAGAACCTAGAATATTGATGGTACTTTTGAATGAAAGTGTCACATATTCAAGTACATCACAAGCCTTACAAAACTAGAAATGGTATCATCGATATTTAAACCATGGTTTTTTATTAAAACTGTTGGAATAGAGAACATTGGAGTTTTACCATTCATAATATTTTGGTTAATCACGTGTAGTTGGATCCACAAAAAGAGTTGTAACTCAAAAGTCCAATGCATTATGTTTGATGTGAGGCCTTACTAGGTTGGCTGCCTTGCTTCTGTAGATCGAAAAGCGAGGAAGAAGAGACCAATCTTTGATAAGCATGAAAAAACTACTCTCTTCATAACATGTACTGACAAGGAATGTAGAAATCTGAAAAGGAGCGCAGCAGCACAAATATCTGCATTATGATATAAGTGTGAAGGTCAATAAAATGGCTACTTGTTCCTAGTCTCAATTTGTTATTTAGAAGGCTTTGATTGACCTAGAAAGTACATGACAAGAATATTCCTGCGATTTGTAATTTGTAACAATAATATAGGCATGCTCTATTTTAGAAGCAAGAATTAATGAAGGGCCAAAGTTTAATTCGTGTTTGCTGTATGCTTGTAAAAATAGAAACTCAGAGCTTCATAAAAAAATCAGGTAGAGGAACTGGAAGTTATGGCCCAAAATGTACTTTAGATTTGGAGGCCAATGTACAAGCACAAGATTAAAAGAGAAGATACCTATGTGTCTTACTTACAAACTGTCTACTTTTCAAAGACAATGCAAATATGCTTGAGAAACTAGAAATTGTTTGCAAGGAGATACCTGTTAATATTGGCTAGCATACAATTACAACATGAAAAGAGAAGATACCCACGGGTCCTACTTACAAAGTGTCTACTTTTCAAAGACACTGCACATATGCTTGAGAAACTAAGGTTCAAAGATGGAATGTAAAAAAATAGGGACCCTTTTGGTTTCAAAGAATGTAATATGTTACAAGCACACGTGACTGCAATCTTTCGGAAGGCTGTACCAAATTTATGAGTCCTATTTTCTGCTTTTCAAGTGCAGTAGCAAAATGATGACGAGAATTTGAAATAACCTTAGCATAGCAGATGCTTCAGAATTAGCATCCCCAATTCTGACCTACCTTAAAGCATAGCATTGTTACCTCATCCAACATGGACTACAGGAAAGACTCCTTTGATCTCATGCAACACGTTGTTTGCTGTTTAATCATGGTGTCGTTGCTCTTCCACAAGGGACAAGCTTGAAGAACCCTTTTCTTCGGTGTCGGCGACTTGGTTGCTTAACCTGTAAGAAAAGATCCAAGGTTGTCAGCTTGATCATTTTCAGAATCAACCTGAATATAATGTACAGTCTTTCCAAATTACCGAACAACTACGGCACATGCAGGAAAAGACTAGTCTGTGTACCTTGCCCTCGTCAGTTTTGGGCATTTTCCAGCAGAGGAGGCCACCATTCTTCATGCGAGACTCCAATCTCCTTATAGCATAAACAATGGAACTAATAGTCAGTGTCGAAGTCCTGACTCCTCTTTACAAGTGAGAAAGGGAAGACAAGATGCTAACAGATCATTACTGAAAAGAACAACGACTTTCATAAAATCCAACCACCAGCTGATAAAGATGACCATGTGATTATTGAGGAGATTACTCTTATCAAGATTTTCTCTAACTGCATAACTGTAGACACAGTCTGTTGTTCTGGTGTTCAACAGAACATGCATGAACAATTAAAACAGACTCCAAATGTTGGTTTAGCAGCTAAGAAACTAGTCAATACTTTTCCTAAGTGATCCAGCTTGAGGACAGAACTATAATCTGGCCCCAGTCAACCTAAGAAGGAAATATTCATCATGTGAGAGTTCTACAAGTGTGGAATATGTCCAGCAACAGCTATGAATTGAAAAATACATCAAAAGCTTGACAGCAGCCTTGATTTGCAAAATCAGGACTCTGTTGAACTGTGCAACGTGAGTTTGTCAGGTTCATCAAAACGGCTCTACATGTAGTTCTCTATAAGTAGAAAATATGGCACCTCCAAGTGCATTCATCTTTGCAAGGCTCTGTTATAGGATATATCAGCTTTTCTTTGATAGGCAGTAACATCCAATTTAGCTTTTCTATCTCGGAACTATCCTTTGGTGTAGAGTACCAATCCTGTACATAATCAAAAGCACAATAGGTATATCCCCCTTTTATCTACTCCGATGGCACTTAATCGCTGTTAGAGCATATATATACATTGATGTACACTGTACAGTCACTCTATAGGGTCTTTAAGGAGGAGCACTCATTATGCATATGCTCTTTTCCATGATTCCAACCCGAGTCTTCAACAACACTAGCAATTGTTTGATACAATTAACATACTGCTGGGGAAATACGTCTGCATTGGCACGCATTGTATTCGCAAAGCTACTGTGGAGTTGATCCACAATCCTCTGGCTAAATCACACATTCCAAACTATTAATGATTTTGGCCATTTACACATTCTAGAATCATAGTAGCAGTGAAACTTGTTTTTGAAACTTCTTTGAAACCTCGGCGTTTCAAATGTGTTTCAAAAATCTGATTTTTGGAGATTATCTTTTTTGCCCCTTTTGGAAACAAAAAGGAACAAAAATGGACACAATTGGCGGCAAATGGGGCCATAACGACCTATCCAAAAACTAAGATTATCATAATGAAAAGATTGGATAGATTTGGTATGGAAAATGACGACTCACAGTAGATTGATAATATTTTTTCTTTGCTCATTTATCAAGTTTCTTGATATTGTTGCCCCCCCCCCCTGGGACCTAATTTAACATATTTATAGGCCAAAACCAAGAGAAAAAAACCCAAACACGTGAGATCAAATTTGAAACATTTCAAACTTTTAAATGAAACATCTGAAGTGTGTTTGAAACTCAAGCATTTCAAAAGTTTCCTTGCTACTATGGCCGAAATCTAGCCTCAAAACTCAAAATCAAGTGCAAGCCTTGGCCAAGAATCAGCTACTTTCCTTCTGCAGTGCTTATAGCAAGAAGACTTCAAAAATACGACAAACTATACCCGTAGAATTTCAATTGTCTGAATATAGTGCAACGAATAAATCGAGATCACAGGTAACATGTAATTAGCTTCGGTAAAGCTGTACTCTATAAGTGAGGACTTCTTATACGCTATATCCAGAGCTGCAGGCATGCCACACCCTCCAGCAATGGGGCGAAGTAGAGAGGAATTCTGGTCTGTAAATAGTTAAGACTGTGAGCCAGACCACCAGGTCAAGAGTCAAAAGGCATTCAGACCCAATCAGGTGAGTGGCTATAGGTAGGAGAAAACGTGCTCAATCTTCTAGAACCACTATACCAGGGAGTTCCATGGTAAACATGATATTGCTACTTTTACAGCAGCATCACGTCTTAGTCTATCCAAGCTCATTGATGACCTTGGTAGTGACACAATACTGAAAAGCAGGGTACATGTACACACTTGTTACATTGGATGTTCTCATGCTCGCATGATTTATCAACATTTTAGATCTGTTATTAAAGTAAACAAGCATGTGACACCAGCTAGAGTGACAACTAAAGTGATCAAACATGAATGGCAAACACTTGACATCTCAAAATTGCTTGATGTAACTTACAATAAGCTTGGGCTGCCTACACAGGCATTTTTACTCTATCAAGCTAGATTCCCATGTTTAAGCTCACAAAACTTCAGTGAGTACAAGGGCTGGTTCCAAGGATTCAATACGGCTTAAGCATAACATATGAGGCTAGAGAAACATTATAAGGCTAGAGAAGGCCCATCCATATACCAAACACCCAAACATTTCAAGAAATACAGCACAGCTCAACCCTTTGGGCTTTAGCATTTGAATACTGAAAATAGTGCCAATTGTTTCTAAATTTCACCTGAGAAGAAGAACACTTCTTTTAAAGCCAGCACAAAGTATAACAGTTTTACTTACAAGTTCTCGTGTTCCAAATGAGAAATACCGGCACAGTCACTGTGAAGACTTGAACTCGTAAAGTCTGGTTGCAAGTGTTTGGAGTTTTTACGAGTTAGTAAACCAGCTGTATTTTCAAGCTGCATATCTTGTCTGTAGCCCTCCTTACTTCCTTCAGCTTGCTTCACAAAGCCTGATAAGACCCTGCCTAAAGATCCATTCTTGGCTGCAAGCTTGCCTTTAGAATCACGATACCTCTGAGAATGGAGACCATCTAGCTTTGGAAGAGGGGGGTTAATTTTGGCTTCTTGCACCCATGCATTTTCAAGTCGTTCCCCATTTGGGCTGACAGCACCTTCCTTGGTATGAAACAAGTGTCCCTTGCTTGTATCACCACATGCTGATGTCAATTCTACGCAGCGTTGCTCAAGAGGAAGTTCAGGTTGCACAATCTCACCTTCTATATTTTGCTCTGCTACTGTTGTCAAATGACGTTTTGATAAATTTCGGGCAAAATGTTTGTCATCTGGAGTTTTGCTCACTGCAAAAGTGACTTTTGAATTTAAAGCTGGAGTTCTGTCTTCCTGCTCAGATAAAATGGTATTGCCAATCTTTATCCGCTCACATTCTGCTGGAAAGGAAGCCAGGGTTACTCTAACTTCAACAGGACAACCGAGTACTGCCTGAAAAGTGTGAGATATACTCGAAAGTGATCTCTCAGCTCTTAGTTTCTGTTGAGGATGTCTAAACTCAACATAGGCAACGGCATAAGCTGTAAAGCCACATAAAATAAGATGTCTTAGCTCGTTGGTGAATATTCTTAGATAGATGAATATGCCTAGAAAAGCCAAGCTCATAAGCCAAAAAGCAGGCTTGACACTGAATGGAAGATGCTATTGATTGACCAAATACATACTTTTTATAAATTCAGCTCAGTCCGACGTCCTAGTGTTTCGAAAGGACACATTCAGATGATGAAGTTTCAGAGCTGATACTGTCTACTCAGTATGTCCTTCTAATGTTCTCAAAGGAGGCATTTCAGATGACGAAGTTTCAGAGCTGATACTGTCTACTCAGTATGTCCTTTTAATGTTCTCAAAGGAGGCAATAGGATAACAAAGTTTGAAGAATTGATCTTCTTACAAGGATTGGATCACAAAAAGTAAATAGAGCGCATAAGCTAATAATCCTTGTTATCAATACGAGCACAATGAGGTGTTTCACTGATGAAAGGACGGAACATTATGCAAGGCTTATGAACTGGACAAGAACAAACAATAAGACGAATGTTTACAAAATGCAAATTATGAGCTAAATCCTGACTAAAGACATGCAATGTTCGTATGCAGAAAACTTTGGCTGCATCCATCCTAAGAGGCCCATGGACATCAAATCTTGAGAGTTGAGAATATTTGACGGTCCGGAAGAGAGATACCATTATATATGTGAGATCGCCTGAACCGCAAATGAATAGTCTGGAATTTAAATATGCCAAAACACTCTCTACTCAACTGAAGGATATGGTAGGCATGTTAGATACCCCTTTGCATCAGATTCTTGTATTTATGTTAGCCAAGAAAATACTGAAGTCTGCTCCTATATCATTGTTGGATCAGTCTTTGATTCTAAATATCCTACTTGCCACCTTCATTCTAATTTTTACAGAAGCTTCAGCAAGCCCTGTGGTTGATTTTGAAAAGTGATCATCAAAAACAAGTTTGTCACTGTCTTTCAAGATTTTCCAAAATGAAATCCTTAAAAGAGTATAATTGTGCACGAGCAATACTTCTCACAATAAAAGTAATCACATCTGAGACGCTTCATGTGATACTGCCAAACAGACTCGACAGAATATATGGGCTTCATACCTTCTGTGATGGATAGCGATATTAGTTCTCCATGAGATTTTAGTAGTTGCTTCACTACCTTGGAACGACTTCCCTGCAGAACCCTTCTCCACACATCTGCCATCTTTTGCTGATGCATGGGTGTAACCGCTTTACGACCTGCTAACTGACCACCACCTATGCGAGCAGTTTCAAGAGTTCCATGTGGCAGATTCGAATCGGCTGATAATCTGTTTTGAAGGAACTTCGAACTTAACTCTTGCACATAGTCGTAATTTAAAGATGAGTGGTCAGAAGACTGTACAGTGGATTCAGCCATGGATGATGCATACTTTTTTTTCCTCTTCTCAGAAGATCTGGACATAGTGTTAGATTTAGTTACATTTCTAGCAGCTGCGATATGCTCTCTCCTTTCTTTTGATCTGGGTTTGGATAGCCCATTTCCTGGCTCATCTAATGAGCGAGGACTGGCATTGCCATGGCTTTCCAACGCTTTTTGAGCACCTGCATTTACTGCCTCTTTCTCACTAGTATCGCTCGCAGCAACAATGCTTGGGGCCACACTGGCTTCAGCAGATGATGTTTGAGAAATCAGACTACGATCAGGGGCAAACTGAAGCAGCGAAGCTGTTAGCCACGTTGTTTGGTCACTCGAAGTTCGAATCTGCTTTTCAGACTCCGACAGTATCTTCAAGGCTTGCCTTAGTCTTGCCAGCTCTTTCTTTGTTACTGAAGAATAAACATACAAGATTACAACCAGAAGCTGAGATTAGCAATTTCCAAAACTTATCAGAATATTACGCTCTTCAGCTTCTTGCAGAGTATCTGAGATGGAATAAAAAACACCATCCATCAAGCATAATATGATTTTAAGCCAGAATTTCGTTTCAATTGCTTCGATTTATCAGAATATTATGCTCTTCAGCTTCTTGCAGACCACCTGAGATGGAATTAAAAACACCATTCATCAAGCAATAGAGCATTCTAATATGATTTTATGATAATTTTGGTTTCAATTGCTTCAATTTTATCAAAAGAGCTTATACACCAAAAGCTGCTGCGGTAGGCATACTCTCAAAGAGAATACAGCAAAATAAGCTGTTGAATAAGTTTAATATCTCAATTGTGAGTGAAACGCAATTCGCCGCACATACAAGTCCAATGACAATACTTATCATCCAAATTATTAAGTACATCCATAGAATTAATGAACCGTCCACGGTTCACCACGTTTCTGAGAACCGTAAGGTTCACTAAAAATTTTGGCCAGAACCGTGGTGAACCGTACAATTAATTAATTAATTTTTTTTTTCAGTTTCCCACCAAAAACAGCCCAAAAAAATTCTAAAAAAAGGCCAAAAAAATGCCAATAAAACCAGAAATCTGTGTCTGTGTCTGTCCAAATCTGTTATGGATCAGGTCCAATTCTGTCTGTGTCTGTGTGGATCAGGTCCTATTTTGGACCAGAAATTCTATTATGGATCAGGTCCTATTTTTTTGTCCAAATCTATTATGGATCAGGTCCAAATCTGTCTGTCCAAATCTGGTCAAGGTCAATTATTTCCTTACTTTTATGTCATCCTTCTTATCAGGCATATCAAATTTCAGTATCAAAACAGGGTAAAAAAATTAATTAATTAATTAAATACTAGAACCGTACCACATGAACCGTGGTACGGTTCACCCAACGGTTCCCAGGACCCACGGTTCTGAGAACCGTGGGTTCTATGAGTACATCCAATCTATGACACACTATTATCTCAATCAGCCCATCTCCAGGTCTAAACAACTTGAGAATATCTTCTAACATGCCAATATGTATGTCATAATTAATCGTCATGTGCATATAAGTTGAACAATACCGGCATAGTAGCATTCAAACATTGGAAAATCAACGTTTAGAACACATCTGAAAATTTTGAATCAGAAGTTCAAACGTTTAAAATGTTGCTTTCGCTTTCTTTCATGTTTTTTTTTTATGATTTTGACCCGTGGGACAATTGACATGAACATCGGGGGGTTTTATGTATCAAAAAAGTGGATGATCATCATTCAAAAGCAACACAATCATCTAACCTACTGTAAATAACAAAAGCCATTATCTTTCATGCAACAAACATCCCAATCATCTTATATCCATGAAGCATTGCCACATTGGACAGCCATCTACAACCTGGACCATCACTACAGAAGATACTAAGAAAACAAGCATGCCCAAAAGTACTGAATATGAACAATGCAGATAAGAAACATCCCATAACAAGAAATCAATTTCGGCCCACTTAGACCTATGGACACATTTTGAGGCCCTTTGATCTGTTTTTGGGTCATGTTGTCCCAAGAAAAATTCCATTTAAAATTTGGATGGTTCATGGAGCCTTGAAATGAGTTTGAATTCTATTATGAATTCCAGCATCAAAGGACACAAAGGCACAGTCTCATTTGGGAATTTTCATATACATCATGTGCTAAAGGTTACTAAATGACTAACACTAATCTGGTTAGGTGTCAGAATAAAAATAGACAACGGACTACTTAAGGTGTGAAGAGTGACTAGTATAGGCTCTACAGTTGGTTAAGATACATTCTTCAAAGTAGATGTTAGTTTGATTAGGATCTTGAAGTGCTCAAATGCACGAAGATAAACAAACAATAGCATTCAAGTTCGGAGTTAGTCAAACTATCTTGAGTTCTTGAATAGCCCAAGAACAAATCTCTTCTTCTTTCTATAGCCTCAGTGCTTTGTCATTTGTCATTTTTGTTCCTCTGTTTGTTCCTCAATATACTTTAGCTTGTAAATTGATGTCTTCTTAGGACATATGGCTCTCATCTTCTGATTTCTTTTACTCTTTGAGGTTACGTAAATCTCTTCTTTCATCAGGTTATGGCCCACGAGAACCCTAGCTTTCACAGAGAGGTAATCGCCTTTGTCAGGTGGAACTGGTGGAAGAGTAGAAAGAGTCATCAAGACGGCAAACATGCAGATATTTGCAGATGCACAAATGGTTGAAAAGTTTAATGAAAAAGATTACCAGCTATGGCAATGGCAAATGGAGATGGTTCTGAAGAAGAAAGGTCTAAAGGGAATTGTAACTGCTGATTAGAGTCAGAGAACCCCGCACGAGAAACAACTAAAGGCTCATGGTAGACGCAGAGGCTGCACTGGCAGCAAGAAAGAATCATCTAGGGAATGGTATAAAAATAATAGCTCCCCACTTTCTCTGTGCAGGGGATTGTAAC
Source organism: Diphasiastrum complanatum (assembly GCA_029204225.1). NCBI lineage: Eukaryota > Viridiplantae > Streptophyta > Lycopodiopsida > Lycopodiales > Lycopodiaceae > Diphasiastrum > Diphasiastrum complanatum. The sequence continues at coordinate 42,009 of MU832091.1, read as the reverse complement.
GGCTGATTAGAGTCAGAGAACCCCATATGAGAAACAACTAAAGGCTCATGGTAGACGCAGAGGCTGCACTGGCAGCAAGGGGATGGCTTCAAAGAATCATCTAGGGAATGGTATCAACTAATAGCTCTCCACTTTCCAAGGGAGAGACTGGAAGCATTCAAAGGGGATCTCTGTGCAACTTTTAGGATGGAAAACCCTGGAGAAGGTAACTACTGCCTGGGCTTAGAACAAAGAATTGCAAAAGTAAGAAGATCACAATGAGCCAAGGGAAAAATCCATGTGAAGGGTTATTCAGATTTAATACGAATGAATTCAAACCAATTGCCACCCCTCTTGATCCAAATAGGAAGTGCAGCAAAGAATTGTGCCCATCTAGTAACAAGGGAAGAAAAAAAATGTGGAATCTACCTTACCAAGAACCACCACGGAGCTTAGTGTATGCTGTAGTGGTGACACACCAGATATAGCCCTAAGCCTACCCAATTGGAATCCTGAATGAATTTTCAAAACCCCACCCCCAAGTCTGAGAGGGTTGCAGTGGAATGATTCTTGAGATTCTCTAGAGGGCACCATAGGGCACAAAATTTGCTACGATGGGAACCTGTCAATGCCTGGCATAAGTGGCTATGCAGAAGCTGATTGGGGCAGGGCAAAAAAAGTGTGACACTATCCAGCACAGAAGCTGAATAAATGACACTTACTGAGGCTGCAAAGGAAGAAATCTGGCTGGCCTTGGACAGGATCAATGAATGAACTGAGCTTGAGAGAAATATATGAAATAAGATTCAATCAGACATGCAGGGAAGTTTGCACTTAGCAAAATGTAATTTAGCACAAAAAAACAAAGCATAGAGCAATAAAGTATCCCTTCATCAGAGAGGTCACAGATTCTGAGATGGAGCTGAAATAGTGCCTAAGTTCCAGCCAAAATGATATTAAATGACATGTTCACAAAAGGACTGAATCATGAAAAGCACAAAAGACTGCTCGAAGCTATGGGATTAGAAGATGAGGTGTTGAGGGGGAATGTTGGAACTTCTTTTCAAGCCAACAATTCATTCAAATTCCAGCTACAGCTCAGAATTGAATAGACAATAGCCCGCTTTATGGGTGAGCAGTAGTCAATATGGAGTTAGTTAGGTAAGTTCTTGAAAGCAGCTGTAAGCCTGATCAGGATCTTGAAGTACACACATGTATCAGCATAAACAAATAATAGAATTCGAGTTGGAAGCCAGCCAAGCCATCTTGAGTTCTTGAATTTCCCAAGAACAGGTTGCTTGTTCATTCAATAGCCTCAGCAGTTCATCATTGCCATTTCTGTTCATTTGTCTCTCAGTTAATATACTTAAGCTTGCAATTTACTGTCCCCTTAAAACACATGCCTCTCATTTTCTGATCTTTTGTAGGCTTTGCGGTTATAAAAGTCTTTACTTTATTGGCAGGGGCAATGCAAAAATATCTGAAAAACAAACCCACGACTAGTTCTACATAGCCGAACTTATAGCAACACACCAAGCAAGAGTTTCTACATTCATGATGAAATTGAAGAAGGTAATCAGAACTGATTCGAAACTGTTGCTCAGAAGGCGAGTATGCATGGTTGACAAAATAAACAATAAATAAAAGCCAAAGAAATCTGGACCATTGAAAAGGAAGACAAATGGATCCTTTTGAAAAGAAAATGTAGCTGTAATTTCCACATAGTATCAACTATCAAAATCATACAATTGAAATTTACCACTTGCCAACATTTTTAGTTCCTGCCGGCCCTCAAAAAGATTCTCGGACTAAAATCTAAATGGAACCAAAAATATGAGCAACGAAATCTCGGCCATTAAAAAGAAAGTTTCATGGATCATTTTGAGTCATATAACTGACATTTACTATCTGGCAACATTTTTAGTTGCCGCATGCCCACAAAAAGATTCTCAGATTGAATGACATATTTATTCCATTCCAATGAGCATATAGTCTCTCAATCTTTGAATCAACTAAATTACCAACAGAATCTATAACTCAAAGACCAAGTAAATAGCGTGTATCATCAAAGTTTCCCTTTCTCACATTTTTAAAGAGAATATGTATGGAACATAGGTCTCGCGGTACCCAAAAAAAAAAAAATTACGAAAATAACACTAAAAAAAATTTAATTTTTTTTTATTATTATTATGGTACCGCGGGTCTAAGGGCGGTACCATACTGGCGGTACCACCATTATGGTACCGGCGGTACCATATTGGCGGTACCACGTGCCACTATGGTATGGAATATGAAGATAGTATTCTTAATGGGAATATGAAGAGGGGCCCGTTAGTGTGGGAATGCCTTTTGAAATAGCTCTTCAAATATGTCTCAAGGAGCTTCTAGAACTGTATTCGAATGCTAATCATAACTGCCTCCCTTTGTGCAGGTTACCCCAAGGTAAAATGTTAGCTTGTCAGATTAAATTTTAGAGGAGTCGAGCACAAAGGAAACACAGTCAAGCAAAGTAATCCATCCACAATGCCAAGCCGAGTGTAACAAAATATTATAAAGCTGTCTTGTGTAACCGACCCAACATTTTCAGCTCACGCATCTTAAGTAACAGAAAGGAAAGGCAACTACAAAGAGTCTGGCTCTCACACTTTTGTCTTCCAGAAAATCTCTCTTTGTTTCTCATCTTTGCAACACTATAATTGCCTGCAAGAAAATCTGTGATTAGTGTAGCTAATTGAGATATGAGAGCCAGCGCCTCTATTCCCGAAACAAGTAGCTCCCTGACCATTTTTACAGTATCCACAGTCTGTCCCGACATAGCCATATCCAGCAATTCTAGCAGCTTGTCTTTAGGAATGAGACCAGCCTGGCATACAAAAGTCAGTTGTTATAGTCCATAAAGAAACAAATGACATCCTGCTGAATGAAAAGGAATTTTACTGGATGAAAGACCAAGACTGCGCTTATACATCCATGTTAGAGTGCATCCACAACTACAACGAAATTATCAATAATCTAAAAAACAATCAAACACACCATGCACATCAATAGGGCACACTCAGCTCAGCATAGAACTCCACAAGCTAGTATTAAGTAGCTTCAAAAAAGTGTACCTACAAGAGTAGAGCATGGGAGACTACGAGAGAGAAAGGTTGCCATGCAACCATACACATGTTTCCACTAGAGAGAAACATATTGCATCTCACGGCACGGCCCAAGTATATGAAAGGCCCCTGAGTTTTTAACACTCTCCGTTAAAGTTTAGTCTACTTTAACAACTAAAAGCTTGCATCTAAAACTTTCCGGTTCATCCCCAGTTAAAGGTTTTGATAAGATGTCAACAAGATGATGTTTAATTCTACAATGTAGCCACCTCTTTGCTCAAAAGCCGTTCTTGAATAAAGTGGTACTTCACGTCAATGTGTTTAGTATGTGCACGATAAACTAATACTTGAGACCTTACAATGCTTTCTTAAGCTTGCATACTCGTAGTTCTAGTTATGAACTAATTTACAATATTTAGTATCAATGAAGCATAAATTTTTGATACATGATTCAAGCAAAAGAGCATCACGTGTCATCAGTGGGTAAAAAACCTACCAGCAATAGCAAAAGCAAGAGTTCTTCCAGAAGAGCCCAAGCAATACCAAATTGATAAGCTGAAAAATGAAGAGCCAAAAAAATGTAGTGATATGGCAATTCAAAGATGAGTCCATAACTCTCCCCCATCGGAAAACACTGCCCTCAATTTGGGCATGTAGGAAAACAACATCAAGGAGGATTAGTAGTAGGAGCACTGGTATCATCAACAGTAATAGTAGCAGGAGCATCCTGTGACTGAATATAATGGCAACAAGCACGAACCTAATAACCAAGCAAGGTGTATGATAGAAAACATCAATAGGCTCTCGAGTAACCTCATCACCCGGCCGTATCCTACTCAACAAGTAACGGAATCTGACATCTGACGTTGGCTAAACTTGACTTGTAAAATAGTTGTTGGTAGAAAAGGAAAGAGCTCTGAATAAGTACGAAAGGTATCATGGCGTGGAGCTTTGTCCTCAATAGTAGCACATAGCATGCTCACATGAAAGATATCATAGGCATGTGTGCCAAGAGATCAATTTTGAAAAAAAAAATTAGCATTAACAAGTTGGTCAAAAGGCCATCCATATGAGGAATAGGGTATTGAATCCTGATTACAAATAGTAAGCTTATTTAAGGCCACAATAATCAAGAAAAAAGACGCTTGGATCCATCTTTTGTGTCTACCAAGTAAAATAGGAGCACCACAAAGGCTATGAGTAGAAACAATGAGGCCTTGGCATAAAAGGTCATGGATTTGACGTTGGACATCGTCTTATTTAGATTTAGACATACAATAAGTGGATGGCAAGGGAGTAACAGCAGAACTAGGACGAGAGACATGGCGGACGAGAGATTGAAGAATAAAGTTTAGGGTACTTATGTTGTAGAGTAAAGGGAAGGGAGATGGCATCATGGAAGGAGGCAGGACGAAAGGAAGCCACATCATAGCAAAGATCACCATGGAGACTAGCAAAGTAGCAAGAAATCAAATTTTCAATAGACAACTAAGAGAGCTTTGTAAAAAGATCAATGTAGGAGTGCAAATTACTACTCTGGGAAAGCCTCCAAAAAAATCTCCTTTTTGAACCAACCACTGAAGGTCAATCATAGCTCGTCGAAGCTCCACAACGAAAGGTAGACCATGGCTGCCACCCCTCACAAGTAGGATCACTACGAAAACCCACCACCAAGTAATAGCACGGCCATCCACATGCAAGCCAACCAAGTGTATGCACTAAGGATTTGTCTTCAAGAACATACGAAAGTCCAACTTAACTTTAACCACTTTCGAGACATGGTGGGGTTGTCAGGGCCGCTCCACGCCAGAGATCCAACATTTGGTGGAAAGTGTTGTCACAGGACTCTTCAATTTCTGCCTGTGAGCGAAACTGGAGCACTTGGTCCATGCATCACACGAAGAGGAGGAACTGGCTCTCGATCGATCAATGTAGGCGGTTGATGTATGTTTCAACAATGAACGAATGCTAGGACGCTACGCGTGTCAAAAATGGTGAACTCCTGCAACTTTGCCGCGACGCGAAACGAAGCGACACGAAGCGAAGGTCAAATGGCGAACAATTCGCGAAAGTCAACGTACCTCGACTCGAAGGTTGAATGATTCGCGAAAGTCAAACATGCCTCCAGGACCAAAAAGACACGACATGACACGAAACGAAAAGAAAAGAAAGAAAATCTTTCGTGCTGCCAGTTGGCAACTCAACGGGCATGGAGCCTTAAACTTCACGCCTAGCTGAAACAGTTAGCAATAACGGAGAATAACTGATTAGTTGATTAGCATTAACTACTCTTGTAATTCTCGGTTTAGCTATCTTGTAAGCTCCACACAGTGGAGATATAAACCTTTTTTTTTTAGATCAAAAGAAGACACAGAGAATGTGCGTAGTAGAGCAGAAAAGAAAAAGAATAAAAACGAAATAGCTGTGCATGAAAGTCTGCCAATGAGCAGAACACAGCGAAAGAGCAGAGCGTCAGGCCGCCAACGAGCGAGACACTGACCATCTCGCTCTAAAAATTAAACTGATAATATAGCTGCTCTATGTTGTGCATTTCCTTGTCTTCCGCTGTCTTGATTGCTAGAATGATATTTGTTCTGTGATCTGTAGTCGCGTGTCTAGGATCCTGTAAGCTTCCGCATAAGAAACTTCAAAAGAAACAAATACGTTCGCGATACAAACCAAATCCGTTCGCGACATGGTATCAGAGCTGACAGGTTATCACTACTGATATCTGAGCAGTGATTTTCTAGACAACACAATATGGCTACAACGATCCAGACAAGAGTAGCAATCAGTCTTGATAGCGCAAACTACAGGATATGGAAATTCAAAATCAAAACCAAGGTTGCAGTCCACGTTCCAGAACGCGATCCGGGATTTCCCATTAGGGTTTCCCGGAATGCAAATTTTTTTTTTTTTTGTATAGTTGCCAATATGGGTATCATGTGAAAGGATATGAGAAAAGCAATTGTTATGCAGATCTGTTGCTTGTTTCAGATGCCTACAGGCTACATTGATTAGAAATCTGGACATCAGTAGATGGTTTAAGAAAACTGGCTACATTTTCATATAGTTTCAGAAAGTTGGACATCAGTAGATGGTTTTAGCCATAGATGCACCGCGATTCAGAATCGTGTTTCGGGATTTTCCCAGAATCGCGAAGAATCGTTTTTTTTTTTTTAAATGTTTTTAGGCAATATGGGTATCAGATGAAAGCTCTGATTGAGAGCATTACGACTGTGTAGTTTGTCGACTGTTTCGGGTGCGAAACACCCAAAAGTGTGTTTTCACTCAGGGAGTTGGAAGGCCAAATCATGAAGAGGCCTTGTCGTTGGGGGGCGTTGCCCCCCAAACCCCCCACTCCCCGGACCCCCTGTTTCAGCTATTCCAAAAGAAGTATACAATTCCCACCAGTCTAAGGAAGGCTCCTTCTAATTCTTTCTATAATTTTCTAACAGAAAACGGAATCAATAGATCTGCAAACCATTGGCATCAGAACACCATTCAAAACTGATTTCTGATATCTATTGGAAAAGCATGCCCACCATTCAATTATGGTTTAGTTAGTATTAAACTCAAAAAAAAAAAAAATTGGCCATTACTTCTTTTTCCACAAATAAATAAATAAATAAATAAACAAATTTGCGATCCGGGTCGCGGATCGCTGATGTTCCGGATCGCACGATCCGGAACGTTTTTGCAGCGGATCGTGATCCGCTGCAACACAGATCAAAACACTTCTGAAGGGCGAAGGCATCTAGTCGGTGACCGAACCATCAGAGGTGCAGCCTTCAAAGGGAGACCCGAGGAGAGCTGAATAGATCAGAAAGGATGAGCGTGCAATGGCGATCATCGTTTCGTCCATCAACGAAGATCTACTGATGCAGATTGAAGACTGCGAAAGCAGCCATGCAGCATGGGAAAGATTAAAACAGAAGTACGAAGTGAGGACTGCAGCTTCAGTGATGCATATTCACAATCAGCTACAATCCATACGATGGGATGGCAACCAGTTAGACCAGCACGTTGAGAAGATCAGAACGATCTTCGCTCAACTCGCTGCATCAGGACAGGTGCACCAGGTCCCAGGACCACAACAGCTGATGTACTTCATGAAGTTTCTACCTACGTCCTATCAGCCGTTGAGAATGCTCATACCAAGTCTACCAGATATGACATTCGACAAAGCAATCAGTCTTGTCGCTAATGAGGGACTGATGAGGGATGAAGGAGAAGGAAGCAGTGATCAAGAGAAAGCTTTCTTCACAAAAGGAAGGAAGAAAAACAAGAACAAACCCAGATTCGACAAGACGAAGTCCTCGAATCAACAATCTTCTTCCTGTGATCACTGCCACAAACCAGGCCATACAGCCAACAAATGCTGGTTCAATCCAGCAATACCTTGCATGCACTTCAATAAGAAGGGGCACTCTGCATACGATTGCAGATTCAACCCAAAAAGAAAGAACAAGGCTGAGAAAGCAAATGTTGCAGAATCATCAAAAGATGCAGATAGAGGTGATGAAGCCTTCACAATACTTGATGAAGCTTCAACGAGCTACACTGAACAAGACTACGATGTAGTCATTGATTCAGGAGCAACATCACACATCACCTGCAACAAGAAAATCTTGATCGACTTCAGAGAACTCGAAAATAACAGAGCAGTGATTCTAGGTGATGGGAGCAGACACGATGTCAAAGGCATCGGGACTCTACAACTGCGAACACTGTCAGGTCAAGCAGAGCTGCCAGGAGCACTCTACGTGCCTTCATTGAGAAAAGATCTGCTATCAGTCTCCAAGATGGCAGATCTTGGAATTCGAGTTTTGTTCGATGGCAATACATGCCGCATGATCGAGAAAACTACAAACAAATTGCTGACGGTTGGATGCAGAGAAGGAAACCTCTACCAAGCCAAGGTAATCAGCAACTCTGATAGCATATTAAATGCATCAGAAAATGAAGATCAGCTTTGGCACATGAGAATGTATCATCTGAACATGAGGAGCCCGTATGACATGTGTAAGAAAGACATAGTCACAGGTCTAAAGATATCAAGACCCGATACAATTTGTGAACCGATGAAAATGGATACACTCTCAGGATCGAGGTATTTCCTGACGTTCATAGATGGCTACAACTGGATGACTGCAATCTACTACCTAAAGAAAAAATCTGAAGTGTTTGATTCCTTCAAGAAGTTCGTGGCATTTGCAGAGAGACACACCTCAAAGAAGATTCAGATCATCAGATCTGACAATGGAGGTGAGTACAAGAGCAAAGAATTTTCAAAATTCTGCAAAGAACAAGGGATTGAGCATCAGTTCACTCCTGCGTACACACCAAAATATAATGGTGTCGCAGAAAGAAGAAACAGGACGCTAGTCGAAGGAGCCAGATGCATGATGGCATAGGCTCGATTGCCGAGTCAATTCTGGGCTGAGGCAATAGCTGCAGTAGTACACCTGCAGAACAAACAGCGTTGGAAAACAAGACACCGTACGAAATGTGGACAGGTAGAAAGCCTGATCTATCATACGTACGTGTGTTTGGATGTGCAGCATACAAGCACATTCCAAAAGAAAAAAGGAGCAAACTCGATGACAAATCAGAGCAAACGATCATGGTCGGGTACTCAAACGGATCACAAGTGTACAGACTCTACAATCCAACCACGAAAAAGGTTGTTTTGAGTAGAGATGTGAAGTTCGATGAGTCCACATTCCCTGGACTAAAAGATGAAAAAGGCCATGAGATCTTCACATTGTTGATGGTTCAAGAGGGAGATCGAGGACAGACGTCAAATCTGAATGTTGAGCCACAGACTCCAGAGCAGCAGGAAGCAGAAGATCAACCCCACGAACAAGAAACGTTCGAGTAGCGACGAAACGAACCCATAAGGTCAACAAGACAAAGAAGACCTCCAAACCGTTATGCTGACAATCTTCAGTGGAGCGAAGACACGCAATTCGAGTACTGCAGCTTCACTGAAGAGCCAACAACATACCAAGAAGCTGTCCAGAGTCCAGAGGGAGAATTCTGGAAGCAGGCAATGTCAGAAGAGATCGAGTCAATGAGGCAAAACGAGGCATGGACGCTAGAGCCACTGCCAGAAAACAAAAAGATCGTCGACTGCAAGTGGGTGTACAAGAAGAAAATGAAATCAGATGGCACTGTTGGCCGTTACAAGGCAAGGCTTGTTGCGAAGGGCTACACACAAAGGTATGGTGTTGATTATTTCGACACATATTCGCCGATGGTCAAGATGACAAGCATACGACTACTCCTTGCATACGCCACACAACACAACCTGGAAATTCACCAGATTGATGTGAAAATAGCCTTTCTCCATGGAGATCTAGAGGAAGAAATCTTCATGAAGCAGCCTGAAGGATTTGAAGACCCCGACAATCGACAATATGTCTGCCGGTTGCAGAGATGCATTTATGGTCTAAAACAGGCATCACGAGCTTGGTACAAAAAGCTCGATAGTCTTCTGAAGTCTCTAGACTTCAATCCTACACAACCAGACTGTAATGTCTACATAAAAAGAGTAGGAAAAGATTTTGTGATACTGACTATTTTCGTGGATGATTCCTTTATGATAGGAAATTCTTTGATGCTGATCAAAGACACGAAGAGTCAGATTTCTGAAAATTATGAAATCACAGATCTAGGAGAAGCAACAAAATGCCTCGAGCTGGAGATCAGAAGAGATCGAATAAAAGGCGAAACGCACTTGAGTCAGTCTGAATATGCCAGAAAAGTGCTCAAGCAGTATCACATAATGGACTGCAAAGAAAAGGCCACACCAATGATAGCTGGAGCCAAGCTGACGAAGCAGGATTGCCCAAAAACAGAAGAAGAAAAACAAAAGATGGCAGGTATACCCTACCAAAACCTAATTGGTAGTCTGATGTACCTTACAATTTGTACCAGACCCGATCTAGCTTTTTCTGTTTACGCCTTAAGCCAATTCTCTTCCAATCCTAGCATGGCACATTGGCAAATGGCAAAACGAATCCTACAATATCTGAAGGGTACCCAAAATATGGGATTAGCCTACAGAGCAGAAAACGAAAGAAAAGGATTCGAGCTGCACCACTATAGTGATGCAAGCTGGGCGAGCTGCAAAGATGACAGCAAGTTCGTAACTGGGGGATGTCCAATAGCGTGCGGAGCAGCAATCAGCTGGATATGCAAAAAGCAAACCTTGGTAGCTCAATCTTCTTGCGAAGCTGAATACATCGTAGCTTCAAAGGTGGCGAATGAGGTAGTGTGGTTGCAGATGATGCTGGAGGCAATTGGTATACCACAAGGAGGACCATGCACGATGATGATGGACTCTCAGAGTGCCATTTATCTGTCCCAGGATCCTGTCTTCCATTCAAAGACAAAACACATACCTTTGATGTACCATCACATTCGAGATTTGATCTCGAAAGGAGAGCTCCAGGTCAAGTACATAAAGTCTGAAGACATGATTGCAGATCTGCTCACGAAGCCGCTCGACAAGCCACTCTTTGCAAAGCAAAGAAAGGCAATTGGACTAAACGTGCAAAGCTGCAAGGTTCAAGAGGGAGTGTCAGAAATGGTGAACTCTTGCAACTTTGCCGCGACGCAAAACGAAGCGACACGAAGCGAAGGGCATTGAGGCCTTGAACTTCACGCCCAGCTAAAACAGTTAGCAATAACGGAGAATAACTGATTAGTTGATTAGCGTTAACTACGCTTGTAATTCTTGGTTTAGCTATCTTGTAAACTCCACACAGTGGAAATATAAACCTTTTTTTTAGATCAAAAGAAGACACAGAGAATGTGCGTAGTAGAGCAGAAAAGAAAAAGAATAAAAACGAAATAGTTGTGCATGAAAGTCTGCCAACGAGCAGAACACAGCGAAAGAGCAGAGCGTCAGGCCGCCAACGAGCGAGACACTGACCATCTTGCTCTAAAAATTAAACTGATAATATAGTTGCTCTATGTCGTGCATTTCCTTGTCTTCTGCTGTCTTGATTGCTAGAATGATATTTGTTCTGTGATCTGTAGTCACGTGTCTAGGATCATGTAAGCTTCCGCATAAGAAAATTCAAAAGAAACAAATACGTTCGCGATACAAACCAAACCCGTTTGCGACAACGCGACATCAAGAGAGTTGTTGGAGGTTAGTTTACATTGTATCTAGTTTTGATATGTACTGGTTTTCGTCGTTGTTAATTGATACATAAGCATCTTCTTAACTCAACATTTAAACTTTCATAATAACTCGGTTTCTATTGTGGTTGCAGGTGAATCCTGACTTGTGCATGCTTGACATCGACACCACCGTTCCTGGAGGACCTCCTACACATGATATCTTTCGGGAGCTACACAGGCAGATGGATGCCCGCTCTGCACGACGCCACAGGAGAGCGGCTGCGACAAGAGGAGATGGGGAGCAGGGAGATGAGGAGCAAGGAGAGGAGTACACAGTGGGGTGTGAGGAGTGGGTGGATGAGGAGGAGGGGGATGAGGGGTGGGATGACATAGGAGTTTGTGGACCCCGACGCAGAGACACAGGCGAAGCCACTTACTATTCCAAATAGGCGTAGGAGGCAAGGTAGAAGTGTTGCGACGGGGGGTTGGGATCATTGTATGTAGAGAGGAGCGAGGCATCACAAGTAGTTGCACATCAGGCATCCTCTCAATCATAGGACCTTCACAGGGTGTGGGATCAAACACATTGCGTAGACAAACATGTCGGGCCTAGAGGTAGCATCAAGAGGGAGGGACTGGAGGCAAGGCAGGGACATCTGAGAGGCAGACCGGGGAGAGAGGTAGGGGCACAGGGGGAGGCAGGGCATCACCACCACCGACATCACCCTCGTCATCAGAAAGAGAGGCCTTGTTTTATAGCAACATGGCTTAAGATGACTCTGACTACCGGTCGGAGGCAGAGTCATTGTCTTAGTGATTTTGTAATGTTTGATCATTTCACTGTACTAGACCATTTTGGTGCCTTGAGGCCCGACATTTTATATTATTCATACATTTTACTTTTATCGTGTCTTATCTCTGCAGAGAGTATGTTTCAATGGCATGCTGATGTCGCTTGCTATGAGTTGTGGTGGTTCAATATGAGTTGTTGAGTTTGAGAGAGAGAGAGAGAGGCTCAATATGACTTGTCGTGGTTTGCATGCTGAATTCAAATGGGTCTAGTACAGTAAGGAAATCATGGTATGCAATGAGTTGCTATGGTTGAAATAGTAAGGCTCGTGTTTTTGAATGGTTTCAAAGAGAGATTGACAGACAGACAAAAAGAGAGAGAGAGAGAGAGAGAGAGAGAAAGAGACGCTCAATATGATTCGTTGTGGGTTGCATGCCGAAAAGTGTCATAGTCACCTCAAAAGTGGGTGTTGGAAATAAGTGTATACATTGCCCCCAAAAATCAATAAAATGGCTCTAAATATGGCAGAAAGTTAAGGCAAAAGATGCGCTAAAAATCAGCAACCGTATGGTAAACAAAAATGTCTCAATATCTCCTCCAAAGTGGGCACTGGAGGTAAGTATAGATGTTGTCCAGAAAGACAACAAACTAGCTCCAAATATAAATGCCAAATGAGGTTTGCTAGATGTAGCAGAGGGAAAGCTGCCAGAATGCACTCAAAAGTCTGCCAGATGTAGCAAAAGAACAGTCATCAACAATCTGCATAAATTTTTTTTTGGGGGCCAAATCTATTGCCAATTTTAGCAGAAGTGTCATTAATTGTCCACTAAAGTTGCCCCAAAAGATAGCGGAAAAGAGCCGCCAAACATGATGTTGATCACTGCCATATATGGAAGGTACCCCAAAATTAGAGGCAAAGAGTCGTAGAAAAAACGCACCTAGATCAACCAGAAACCTGCAGAAAACAGCCAGCCAAATGTAGAAAAGATCTGCCAAGTGTGGAGAGCAGTAGGCTACTAATAATCTGCTAGAAATGCACCCTCCTAGGACCACCAAGTGCTCCAATACCAGATTATGAACTAATTCATGAATTTTAGTATTGATGCAGTATCACAGCCGAAAAATGAATGTACATAAGGCCTATTTCTACTCCCTTGAACTCGAGGGAGGTACAATTTGGAGGGAAAATAGTATGCCCTCCTAAGGGGCCCCCACTCCAAATACCACCTTTGGCTAGTCCTTAATATAAATGCATATGAAAGGCCTTAATGCCTATATATGGAAAGGACCCGTGACCAACAAATGAATAAAAGAGCTAGATAAATGTAGTAACATGGCGAGTCGAAGATGACTCCATAATTCCCTCAACTACGAATGGGTTGTCACATATAGACCTCATCCAAGACATCATTCAAGAAGACAGACTAAGCATCTAGATGATGAAGTTTCCATCCAGAATATGTTGCTAAAGCAAAAGTCACAAAACGCAAACTTGTCCACTTGACTATATGTGCAAAAGTCTGTTTGAAATCAATACCTTTGCTTTGCACATATCCTTTCATAACCAAGCACACCTTGTACTTTGCGATGGAGCTATTGGTATGGTACTTTTTCCTATAAACCCATTTGCATCCTATGGGTTTCTTGTCCTAAGAAGGATCCACTAGCTCCCAAGCTCTAAATATGTCAATAGAGTCCATCTCCTCTCACATGGCCTTGAACCATGTGCCACTATCTTTTGTTTCATCATAAGTAGATGTTTCTTGATCAATGTTGTATCGAAACGCATTTCAAATAATGAAACGCGTTCGAAACGGACCCGTTTCAAAATGTGAAACGGACGTTCGAAGTGACTGTTAGAAAACCCAAAAAAAAATTCATTTCTGCATGGTCCTGAAAGGTGAGGTGTGTGTTTTTGCGCAACAAATGAGAGGAGAAGAGCCTGAAAAAGAGAGATCTTTTTGTGTTTCTGTGTGTGCGTGTGTGAGGGAGAGAGAGAGTGTTTGAGGCTTGAGCTTTATAAATTGTGTTTGACATTTGTAAGTGTCTTGACTCTTGAGGGTGGTGAGGGACGTGTCAGTCTTGAGAGAGAGAGAGAGAGAGAGAGAGAGAGAGAGAGATCTTTTTTTTTTGTGTGTGTGTGTGTGAAGGAGAGGGAGAGGAGAGTTTTTGTGTGTGAGGGAGAGGGAGTGTTTGAGCTTTGTGTTTGCCATTTGTAAGTGTCTTGACTCTTGAGGGTGGGGTGGGATGCGTGTGTGAGTCTTGAGAGAGAGAGCTAGTAGGTAGAAGTTAGTAGTTAGGACTTATTAGTTTCTATTTTGAAGTTTGACGTTAGTACTTGTTTCCTACTGTGAGGTTTGAAGTTATTAGTTGATAGCTATTAGCTATGTCGAGGCAACGAGATCCTTTATGGGATAACGTCACCCTAAATTCAGGGCATGGCACGTCAACCACAAAGAAGCGGACTTGTAAGTATTGTGGAAATACTTATAGAGGAGGCCCCGTTCAGCCCATCTTTTACGTCTCCGAGGATACAAGATCTTTGTTTGCACTCAAGCAGCAGAGTCACTGAGGATTGCCAGGATCGGGGACGACTCTCACGCTACTACTTCAGCCACAGGTGATTCTTGTTTGAACTTAAGTTTAAACTTCAAAGTTTAGTCTAGTATGTAATTAGTAATTAGTAATTAATGATTATTAACATTTGTGACTCTATGAATTGTCTGAGTTTGCCATCGACCATATTACATAATCCATTAGACCTTAAAGTTTAAACATTTGCAACATAATACATTGTTTTAGATGCGCAGAGTGCCAAGATTCCACATCATAGCTGGCATCTATAGCCGGCACTATTTCCACGCCCATTTCTTCTTCTGGAGAGACACAGACAGTGCCAGTAGGTGGGGCAGGCTCACTAATGCTACTAGTAGGGATGGAGGTGATAGGGGTCGAGGATAGCTTAGAGGTAGAGACGTTGATATGGAAGCCTTCCAACAGTCGAACAGGGATGCAGCTGTTGTTGCTATTAGGAGGTGCTTTTACTTGTGCGACCTCCCCTTTCGTTTTGGCTCTGACCCCTGCATGGAGGGATATAATGCGAGGAGCATCCCGTATTAGTGTTGAGTGGGAAGGACCGACCGAGCATGGCGCAGTTTGAGAACGAGAGAGCTATATGATGAGTGGCAATCGGTGGAAAATGACCTATAGCCTATCAAAAAGTCATGGGCGAGGTATACCTTAGTTCTTTGAAACCCTTTATACTTTCAAATTTCAACTTTGAACTTTCAAATCTGTAAGCTAAAAGTCTCAACTTTCAAAATTCAACTTTAATCTTGAGTCTTGACTCTTTGGTGCTCACTGCTCTAGCTAGTAGCCTGAGGCCTCCAAGTTGCTTGACAGTTGAAGCCATTGTCGAACGTTGTAGGTATGGATGCACCATCCTATCAGATGGTTGGAAGGAGGCACCATATTGTGAATATATTGGTGTCTTCTTGCATGGGCACCATATTTTTTAAGTCCATTGCTATGTCGGAGGCAGGCTTGGCATTGGATGGCAAGAGATTGTTTGAGTACATTTCACAGGCCATTGAGGAAGTCGGAAAAGAAAATGTTGTCCAGGTATGCACTTTATCTATAATGCACATTCAACATTGAAGTTACATTGAACATTGCAGTTTGCATTTGCCATTTACAGTTTTTTATGAATTTCAACGTTTGTTGTGACTTGTTTGAACTTTGTGGAATGCTCAATGTCCATGAGTTATGATTCATCCTTTGTTAGAATTCCAATGTTCAAGTTGTCACGGACAATGCATCCAATTGTGTTGCCATGAGGAAGCTCGTGAATGAGAAGTACCCTTGGATTTTTTTGACTCCATGTAATGCACGTTGCCTTGACCTCCTAGTTGAAGATATTGCAAGATTACTTGTAGACATGGCACGATTCTTGGTGAGATTTGTCACCAAGAGACAAAGGGTCCTAAGCATGTTCAAGTCCCATTCTAGCTTGGAGCTCCTGAGGGCTGCCCCAACTAGGTAACTACTAACTACTTAGTACCAACCAGTTTTCAATTCTTGTAATGTTTTTACGTTCTTCCCTTCACACATCAATGCAGCCTATCTATAGTGTGTTGCGCCTCACGGCCAGAGACGGTTGCACTTTAGGTTTTATCTATGAGTTCATGGATAGGCTGGGCGAGCAGCTTCAGAGTTGCACAAGCATAGATGCTGATACGGATATTATTATGTTCATTCAATTCATAGTAATTTTTCTATTGATATGAATAATGAGATTAGTTAGTAATAATGAGTATTTGCAAATTTGAGTTTGATAACCGAAATCGGAATTTGGGTTCTTGAAACTTGAATGTTCATTGATAGTTGTTTACAGGCTGGAAGAAGTAAGGGGCCTATTTCTAGACAAGTGGCAGTGGTTCCATCAACCTCTGCATGTCATGGCTACCTTGCCTCATCCACTGTGGAGGAGGGAGGATCAATTCCATGATCGAGAGCTCACGCAAGGATGGCATTCCTATGTCTCCTATGTCTATCCTAATCCTAGGGATCAAGATGCACGCATGGATGACCTGAATGTATTCAGAAATCTACTTAGTAATTACTAATTACAAGCTAGTACTTAGTAGTTACTACTTAGTACTATGATCTATCATGATTCAAATTTCATCTATGTACTAAAATCTGAGTTAGCAATAAGTATTTAGTATTTGGTATTTACTATGAACTTTTGAGTAGGTTACTGAGTTGGTAGGAACAAAGTTCAAGTTGTAACTTGTAAGTTAGTAGTTACCAAGTTGACTCTAGCCTGTAAGTTCAAATTTGTAATATGTTGAATGTTGAATGTTCAGGACTGAGGGCCTCTATTTTGAGCGGCCAGGTGCACAGTTTAGGGAAGGGCAATTGTGCCTTGTGTCATGGTGAATTTCTTTGGAAGTACAGTCCTCAGAAACAGCTAAGTCATCTTTTCTTTCCCTTGTACAGTTGTAAATTAGTCTTTTTGACTTTTTTCATCAGAAGTTAAGGTACCTCTCTTTCAGTTCCGAAAATGACCACTCCTCAGGGACCTGATCAACCCCCGGAGAGAGGCTTCGACGAACTTGAAACAGAAGCCTTAGCTTACAGTAAAGGGAAAGAACCTATGGAAATGGAAGAACAGGAACAGTTCGCCGAAGAACTCGACGAACTGGTTACCAAGGAGCAGTTTCTCCAGTTGGTAACAAAAGTGGATGAACTGAAGTTGGCATTAGCCAATTTTAAGTCCAGTGTGGACGACTCGTTCGCTGAACTCAAAAGCTTGATTTTGAGTTCCGCGAAAGGAAGCCTTCCTTCCACTTCTCGATTGTCCCCTTCTTCACTTCCATCAGTTTCGGGTGAGACTTTACGGTCTCACCCCAGTGTTTTTAAAGATATAAAGCCTCCTACTTTTAATGGGGAAGAGAAGGATAGAAATGCAGACATTCTACAAACCTTCCTCAGCAAATGGAAGAACATTCATGCTCTTAAACAGACCCCTGACCATTTGCAAGCTATTGAGGCCAGTCTTTCCTTAGGGCCCATGGCCTATAAGTGGTGGTTAAATCTCCAGGAGACTGGGCAGACTCCCCGATCATGGAAAGCTTTTGAAGAGGCCTTCCTGAGAGAGTTCCTACCTGAAAATGAACTTGATAGAGCCTAGGAAGCCTGGGAAAGAACAATAATGGACAAGTCCCTCATCCAATATATCTCGCAGTATCGAGAAGCAATTTTAAAGATTAAAAATATGGATGATTATCAGAAAATCAGGGGATTTGTCCGTGGCCTCAAAGATGAATATAAAGTAGAGGTCCAGAGAAACTCGCCTACTACCCTTGAGCAAGCTCTCAGATATGCTCAAATCTATGATGATTCAGTGGGTAGGAAGAGGGCGAGACAACAGTCACTTTCTGAGCAGCCTCCTCAGAAAGACTTTCAATTTAAAAAGAAATTTTTAAAAAGAAAGAAAGAAGATAAATTTTAAAGTGAAGCTCTTCAGAAACGCCCTTCACTCATACAGCCCTTAAAACCAGAAGATTTTGAGAAAGCCAAACAAGAACGTTTGTGCTTTGTGTGTATGGGCAAGGGACACACAGTCAGACAGTGTCCCAAGGGGCCTTTCACTAAAAAAGATAAAAAAGATAAGAAACAAGTTCATCTTGTTCAGACTGTATGTTTCCCGAGTGACTCGGCAGCTTCCGAGATCAAAGTGTATCATGAAGATCATGAACACAGTTGCCAGCTGACCTCTGCAATGCTAGCGAGACCCTTCACCTTTGGGCCACATGACCTAGTACGTATGCACGGGAAAGTTGGTAACCAGTCAGTAAGAGTTATGGTTAATGATGGGGCAACCCATAACTTCATCAACTACACCCCGGTTAAAAAGCTTAAACTACCAGAAATACCTAGTCAGCATAGGTACATAGTTTCACTAGCTAAGGGTGAAGATAAAAAAATATGGGAAACTATGGTAAGTAATTTGAATCTTGGTATTCAGGGGTACCAAGATGAAATAAACTTTCAGATAATGCACCTGGATCGCACAGACATTGTTCTCGGGAGAGATTGGCTCTACAGTTTAGGACCTTCTCTCCACAAAAATTATCATGAGAACACCCTCAGCTTTCAGCATAAAGGCCGAGAGATCCAGTTGCATGGGGAGCATGATGTTCCCAACAGTCCTATGGTCTGCAGTTCAGAGCTCTGTCAGCTAATCGGAGACGAAGACCATCAGGTATTCTTATGTGACTTTCAGTTTATTCCTGAAGTTTCTATTTCCAGTTCTATACAGCAGAAAATCAGTAAATTAGAAACTTTATTGTCTAAATTTAAAGATATTTTTCCTGAAGATTTGCCAGATGGTTTACCACCTAGCAGAGAGGTAGATCATGTAATAAACCTAGTACCAGGTACAGCACCTATTTCTAAACCTCCGTATCGGGTCAGCCGAACAGAAGATGAAGAGATAACTAGGCAGTTAACAGATTATCTTGGGAAAGGCCAAATTCAGACCAGTAGTTCACCATGGGCCTCACCAGTCCTATTGGTGAAAAAGAAAGAGGGGTCTATGCGTCTTTGCGTAGATTACAGAGCCCTCAATAAAGTCACAATTAAGAATAAGTACCCTATGCCTCGGGCAGACGAGTTGTTTGATCAACTCGACAAGGCTAAGTTTTTCAGTAAAAAAGACCTCAGCTCGGGATATCATCAAGTCTGTATAAAGTCGAAAGATGTCTCAAAAACAGCTTTTAGGACTCGTCACGGTCATTATGAGTTTAAGGTGATGCCATTTGGGCTCACAAATGCTCCAGCTACCTTTATGACCTTGATGAACAGTGTCCTCAGACCATACTTGGGTAAGTTTGTAGTCATATTTTTAGATGACATCCTCGTCTACAGCAAAACGAGGAAGGAGCATCTACAACACCTCAGAAAGGTGTTTCGACTGCTCAAAAAGCATAAGCTTTATGCTAAACAATCCAAGTGTGAATTCTTCGTTGAAGAAGTAGCATATTTGGGTCACATTATCTTGTCAGATGGGATTAAGATGGACCCGAATAAGGTTAAAGCCATACTCAGTTGGGAGACCTCAGAATATTTTAGAACTTCAAATCTTTCTTGGTTTGGCGGGATATTACAGACGATTTGTCAAGGAATATGCTCAGATAGCAGTTCCCATGACAAATCTTCTTAAGGGGAAGGGAAAGGAGTTCATTTGGGAGTCCGCACAGCAGGAGAGCTTTGATGCTCTCAAAATAGCCTTAGCTACAGCATCAGTTCTAAAAGTCGTCGACCCCAATCAGCCATTTGTGGTCGAAACAGATGCTAGCGACTTTGCAGTAGGTGCTGTGCTAACTCAGAGTGGACGACCAGTTGCGTTCGAGAGTAAAAAACTCGAGCCAGCTCAAACTAGGTACAGTGCCTATGAAAAGGAACTCTTTTCTATAGTCCATGCCCTTAAGACTTGGAGGCATTATTTGTAAGGTGCCAAATTTGAGGTCCTGATAGACCATGAGAGTCTCAGATACCTTTGCAATCAACCTGAGCTTAGAGGTCGGAAAGCTCGTTGGGCAGAGTTGATGCAAGAGTTTGATATGTCTATCAGATATAGACGGGGGAAATTCAATACAGTAGCAGATGCCCTTAGCAGAATGCCTATGATGAACGAGCTGAGTTTTACTCAGATTCGTAATGAGTTACTCGAGTCTTTGAGAGGGAAGTGCCAGCATGATGCATTCTTCTCTACTATCTGGAACTCAGTCCAGAGCAGACAGTTACAAACTCCAGAACCAGTTCCCAGGGCTGGTGCCAAGTCATCCAAGAATACGGCAGCTTCCGTTGAGGATGATGATGAGTCCGAGTATACGTCGTCAGATGACGTTGAGGATTCTAAGCCTGTATTACCCAAGGAAACCCTAGTGGTTGAGGGTCAGTTGACTCAAGGATTCAAATGGAAACAGTATTCCATTCAGGATGAGTACTTGCTCTATAGAAATAGAGTATGTGTCCCCAATTCAGAGGATTATAGGCAGCAGGTCCTATATGAATGTCATGACAATCCTAGTGCGGGACACCCAGGCATACAGAAGACCTATGAGCTTCTTCGTAGGCAATTTTGGCCCGGTATGAAAAAGGACGACCACCAGTATGTAACCAGTTGCTAGAAATGTCAAGTAAACAAAGCAGAGCGTTTAAAGGCTCTTAGAGGGTTGTTGCAGCCCTTAGAAATACCAGTTGGTAAATGGGAGAGTATCTCCATGGATTTTATAGTACAGTCTACCTTCCGGCATAGTCAGCGACCGGGACAGTAAGTTTACTGGAAATTTTTGGAGGGCAGTATTCCATCATCTCCATACTTAACTTAATATGAGTACCACCGACCATCCAAAGACGGACGGTCAAACAGAGAGGGTAAATCAGGTGCTGGAGGATATGCTTCGTGCATACGTCAGCAAGAAGCAGACTAATTGGGAGGAGTATCTCTCAATATTAGAGTTTGCTTACAACAGTACCAAACATTCAACTACGGGATACAGCCCATTTATGCTGATGTACGGTTTTCAGCCACGCTCACCCATATCTGTAGGGTTTAAACAAGAAAAAGTTGAAGCAGCCAGAAACTTTTTAGAGGACCTAAACCAGATGATAAAACATGCTAAGCGTAGCATTAGGCAGTCCCAAGATCGAGCCAGGCATTATGCAGATCCACACAAATGGGATGTGTAGTTCTCCGCTGGTGAGAAAGTCTACTTGAGAGTTCCAGTTGACTCTAAAACCCTCAAATCAAGAGTGTGTGCTAAGTTGTCTCCAAGGTATTGTGGTCTCTTTACCATCAGTAAGAGACTAGGCGAGGTCACCTATGAACTAGAACTCCCACACAGCAGTAAGGTTTTTCCAATCTTTCATGTAAGTCAGTTACGAAAAGCCTTAGTCAGATCAGAAAATCTGGTAGGGGACAGTGCTCTAGTTCTCCCATTGGATCGTCAGCAACCTCCACATGAACCAGAGGAGATTCTTGATAGTAGAGAGACGCAGACTCGTCATACTCTATACCGAGAATATCTGGTTAAGTGGAATGATCAGCCTGTTGAGAATGCCACTTGGGAAAGAGGCAACGTCCTTCGCAAGATTTTTTCAGACTTTGTCTTAGAGGACCAAGACGGTTCTTAAGGGGGAGGGAGTGTTACGAGCTCGTAACCAGTGCCGAACCCTAGAGAACACAGATAGGTCAGATACCACAGTCAGGGTCGTGTCCAGCATACACGACCAATAGGGCAAGACAGTGTGAGTAGTGTGCCCCAGCACGGTCTAGGGACCCTGTCAGCAGGATAGGGCCCCCAGTTGGGTCTCGACGTGCAGTGGGCCACGTCAGTGACACGTGACCGACACTTGGCAATTGCATGCTACCAGTCCTCACACTGGGCTAGGAGGGGCTTACTCTATATTAGGGAGTAGGCAAGGTTGGGTGAATCAGTTAGTGTTTGCCCTACTGTGGTGTTAGGATCTATTACACGAAGTGGGAGCAGGATGAGGTGCAAGGTCGACATTGGTTAATGCGAGTTGTTGACGAAAAGCAGAGCAAGCGTTATGATGGCGAGAAAGACCGGCACCTTGCACATAAAGGCGACCACAGCCTGCACATGGAACACAGGGGCGAGAAGAGGAAAAAGGAGAAAGCTGAGAAACTGAAAGAGAGGAAGAAAGCTGGTGGCGAAGATGGGGCGGACAGTATGGCGCCACCTGGCCAGAGGAAACAAACAAGGGATCCGCAACATCACGGTGGGCTTCACGACGCGTGCATGAAGGGGAAGCACTAGAAGGATGCTCTGAAGGGGAAGCAGGTCTCTTTTCTCCACGTCGAGCAAGAGGATTGAAATCCGGGAGTTGCAAAGGATGAGAAGATTCTTGAGGAACCATATTGACAGGTAAAGATCCAGCCACTGCCTCCGAAGATTCCAACAAGACCCTGCTACAAATTCTGCAGGCTTTGCTTTTCAGAAGAATGAGTTTTCAAAGACTTACGCCAGTGACTGGCTGCCCTACAATCTGTCCTGACCTGTTTTTAGCTCTAACTGTTTGCTTGCTTATCCAAATCTGAAGAAATCTAGCTGTGATAGGTCGCCCTACTATCGGAAATCAGCTCCTTGATCACCACTATTGCCGCAAAGCCTTCAACTCTTTCTACTCGTGACGAAATTTCCCCACAGACGCGCTGTTGATGTTGGAGAAATCAGCTTCAACAGAAGCTCCTCTTGCTGACTGACGCGTTGAGCTTCATTGGGATAAACAATGAAATGCCACAGCCTGTCTGAGGACTGTTTTCTTGTGTTTTTACTTACTGGACCTGCCTGCGACGTGCCACAGAGGTTTCATCGCTGTCCGCCATCGAAAATCAGAGTATCCATCGCTGCCCACAGGCTCATATCTGCTGTCTGTGGCCAAAACTTTTTGTCTATGCCCTCATCCCTTTGTCAGCGGTCTGAGCTCTGTAATGCGGCCCTCTATGACCTGAAAATTGCATTACCAGTCTATGGGTAAAGGGCTGTAGCCTGCCCACATCCAATTGCGCCCTAAAATCTGCTCAAAATGATTGCTTGGGAAGCCCAAAGATTACAGAAAGGGCAGCTGTAGATCTGTTTAGAAATCTGAACCTAACTTACTCACTCCGGTTGCAAAATCCCACTCTAACTCCAACCGTTAGGTCTGTCCTTGGGCAACGAACCCTCAGCCAAAGGCACCACTCAATTGCAGCTTGAGAAGAAGTCTATGTTCTTATGATTTTCAGCGATGTTGTCCAGCTCTAACCAGCGATAGTCAGCCTGTTGTTCTCTCCCTGCTGGCACCAAAGGCAGTAACACTCTGCTCCATTTGTGAAGAAAAAGCACGCAGCCCTTCATATTCAGGACCGCCCTTAAGTTTAGCGCATTTTAATGTGAATCTGCCCATGATTAACTATTCATCCTCCCCTTCCTGGGCCTCTGTTCGTTTTGAAATCCCTCCTGCAATGAAGAAATCTCCTTCTCTCATATGGTTGCCATCAAGAGGATCTTAAACATGAAACAACATAGAGTTGTTGCCTCTGCTATGGCTTCAAGATTCTCGGATTGTGTTTTTGAATGAGTGGCATATCATATCAAACTAGCAAAGGTCACAGAGTCCTTGGTTCAATCACAGATCTGCATAACAATTGCTTTTTTGATATCCTTTCACATGATACCCATATTGGCAACTATACAAAAAAAAAAAAATTGCGTTCCGGGAAACCCTAATGGGAAATCCCGGATCGCGTTCCGGAACCCGGACTGCAACCTTGGTATAAATACAGTAATTGATGCTAAGATAGTTGTTCATTTGCTTATGTTCTTGGGTCAATTGTAGGTGACTCATCTGCAGGTTTTGTAGGGATTTACAACCATGAATGGTGATTGACGTTCACTCAATGATCGTAGTAGGAGTTTGCTTTATGATCATCCATTGATCTCTCATTGAGATTATATAATGGCACTATGATTTATGCTCATAACTAAAATTGATAGATTCCACCTTCCAAATGCCAACATGAATGCTAAAATTTTCCCAAGATGTCTCTAAATCTTATTATCACGAAGTTTGAAGGATCATGCCAAAATTAGGAGCAACTAAAATTACAGTTGGTGTCAAAGACTCACTTCTAATCTTATACAGTTGAGCATTCAAACTCACTGCTCTTATTTTCTTAAAAGATCTCAACTACATTTGTGAATTAGCTCACTCAAAAAACCATGCACTTCCTAACGAATTAACTAGAGAAGCTCACAAAGCAATAAATTGTGGTCATTTTGCAACGATTGTTAGCAAGGTCTGAAGCATTTAGAGAACATTCAACTGGGTTTAGAATCTCTTACAAGCAAAATTTGACCAGTATAAAATTGCACAGCAACCTGTTTGATTCTTTCAAGTAGCTCCATTTATAGAAGAGAAATAGAGTAATTTCAAAAAACTCACTTTATAAGACTCTGGGTGAAGCTAAATTGCAAACAGAAATGCAACTTGAACTCAACTACCATTTGAGAGACAGCTCGTATAAGTAGCATTCCAAAAAACGCAAATGCCAAAACGTACATGCTTTGCAAATGATAGAGTTCAAAACTTAAAGGGCATTACATGCAAGGTTACTTCCCAGCAAGGATGCAAGCCTTTACAGAGGATAACTGGGACATTTATAAGAAAATACATTGATTCCAAAATACCAATGGCGTACTGATTATGGACAAAATTGGAAGCTCAAAAAAACATATGAGAAAGAAGTGCTTACAAGTTCTTGCACAGTTGGAAGTGTGACTTTGTTCCCTAGAAGGCACAGCTGATCCAAAGTGGTCTCCGCATCACGAAGCGAACCATCAGCTCTCAAGGCAATCAATTCCAAAGCATCCTGTTCCACCTCCACATTTTCTTTCCATGCAAGCTGTTGAAGTCTTGCAACAATGTCAGAACCCTTAATTTTGTGAAAAAGGAACTTTTGGCAACGGGATGTAGCAGTGCGAGGGAGATGTTCAGGCTCACTTGTTATAAGTATGAAGACAACATGAGCTGGAGGTTCCTCTAATCTTTTCAAGAGCATATTCCATGTCTCAGCAGTCAGCAAGTGGCACTCATCAATTATAGAAACCTTGAACCTTGCAGATGGAGGCAAGAGCACATAATCAACAAGATGTTTCATGCTATCCATTTTGCTGCGACTTGTAGAATCCACCTCAACAACATCCATATGATTTCCCAGATTGAAAGTCACACATTCTCTGCATGAACCACAAGGCCTGAGCTCTTCCGAAGAAAGACAAACCAGTGCACTAGCAAAGATCCGGGCAGCACATGTCTTTCCCGTGCCCCGAGGACCTTGGAATAGATAAAAGGAAGCAACTTTTTCTTTCAGGATTGCATTCCTCAGAGCTTGAACGACAAGAGTTTGACCTACCAGCTCTTTATAAGACTTTGGTCGGTATCTTTGGCTAATGCTGCGTCCTCTTACATCATCGATTCCTTCCATTCTGCTTGATGGAAATCCCATCAATCCAAGCCTTTCTCTAAGACTAGCTCCACGAATATCAATACCAGGACGGTCATTTCTTTCTCTGAAACTTGTGTCTAGGGATTCATTGGGTGATATGATACTATTGATGTTCACGGGGGAGGCAGGCGTATTCGCACGATGCAAGGATAAATCTGGCTCCAGCATAAAAGAGAGTGTTTCTGGATCTGAATTCAAAGAAGAGACTGACCTGTCTGACGGGAACGTGGGTAGAACTAGCTCCCTCCCGAGACTTCCCTGTGCTCTGGATACTGTACCTTCCGCTCTCCTTGAGAACTCTGGATATCCGCACGAGAGACTTCTTCCTGCAAGATCAAGAAAGCTTTTCCCCCGATGTTTTTGAAGACGGGACCAGTACCATGGAATACCACATCCATTTCTGGGTTCGGATTCACCTTCATCGGTTGTGAGAACTGGTCTCTCAGCCTCCCCAGGAATATAATTACGACCTCCCAGTTCCCCAGTGAAAATAGCAGTTCGTTTGTTGGAGCTTTGATTATCTTTAACAATTGCCCTGGATGCACTCCCTATCTGTGATATTCTGCCACTCCTATTTTTCCTACTTTTCCTTATTGTGTTTCGGGCAAGTAGCGGCGACTGGGATCGAGACCGTAATCCCAAGCTCAGAGCCACCATCTGTTGTGCCAATGGACTAATCTCCGCTTCATCGCTAGCAACAGAGGACTCTTTATCACTGTTTTGCTCACCCATTCGTAACAGAGACATGGCTTGCTCGAGACTATGTGGATCGTCAATCGAGTTTATCAGCGAAAGAGGAGAGGGAGCCTGTCTAGTCTCTTCATGTAAGGTTCGCCTCTTTTCGTGTGGCCTCCCTTGATCCTGAATATCGAAACCTTCTCCACATTCTGGATTCTCACCGTCTCTGCTTTGGCTTATTTCTGTCCCAAGTGTCTTAGCATTACTCCGTTTTCCATAACGTTTTGAAACTCTATCTCTACAGTCGACGGTGTCAGGATGCACTTTGCTGCGGTGACTAGCCTTTAAAGCTTGAACATCCCAATTGCTAGCAATCATCCCCCTCCCTGTTTCTTGCTCCATGCCCTCTACTGGATCTCTCTCAACAACGTTTTTCTGCGTCACATTTCTGGGCTCATCACTAGCCTGTAATGATTGTGTCAGTCTAGCTTTGTCCGCAAACCCCCCACCGATGTAGTCCACGATATTCCCATCCCATCTGGATCCACCACTAGCCTCTCCGCCTAGGACCGCCCGCTCCCTCCCTCGTGATTCGTCCTTCCTGATCATTCCATCCCAGTCATCTCCAACACGCTCCTTTGCTCTTGATTCGTCCCTCTTTTTTATCCTTCCATTTCTGTCTTCACCAGCCCGCTCCTTCCCACGGGAATCATCCCTCTGATCGACTCCATCTCCGCTCCCTTTCCGTTTAGAAATGCCTGTTCCTCTCTGGGGAGACTTCCAGGTAGAGCAAGTGGATGGATCTCTCAAAGACTTAGCACGACTGAGAGCGGTCAGTTCTCGCATCAGCGGAAGCTCTCCGGGGTGCCGAGCCTCCATCACCATGCTATGCTTCTGAATGTGGAATCTGTTTTTCAGATGGATACAGTTTGTCAGATGTGCATGCTTATCTAGATGATCTTGGGCCTCAGAGTCATCTTCTGTATTTTTACTCATGCTTAAACACCGGCAGTAAGAAGTTTTGGATTTGGGATCTAATGGACATCCAGAATCAGGTGACGAAGCAGATGATGATGCATGAGAAAGAACACCGGGTGAGCACAATCGTGAAAGAGAAAGGCAGGACATGGTCGTTTCAACTGAGATGCGAAAGCCACAATTGAAATAGTAATGCAGTTGTTTCAGCCTTCTTTCTCGTCCAGTGACAATGGAAAGTAGAAAAACGATCTGGAAATGGCCAGAATGCCAGTTTACGAGGCTGATCCTGGCCGCTTATCCCAGTGTCCCAGAGGCTATCGGTGTAAGGAGGATATGAAAGGTTGAACCGTGACACGAGTGAAGGGTGAGAATTTACAACGTTTCTGAAGTTGGCAGTTCTGTGCATGAGCACAGGCAGGCGTATAATTTTGGGAATGCTTACGAGCAACGCTACCTTCCTATTAGATACAAACCTTTACAAAGAAAATACTCTTCTTTATGTACGAGAGTTCATCCAAAACTGAACTGAATGATCTAGAACACTTCTTCTGAAAGTATACTTATCAGAATGCATACGCAAAATCTGAATAAAAACATAAACAAACAGATTCTGATAAGAGTTCAAGTACGGCATTGTGCAGAGATTATTAGCGACGCAGGCTTTCACTTTGTAGCGGGTGGTCCATAGGCAGACGTAGGACAGCTAACATTTACCCGTTTTCTGGCTGTCTGCTAAGTTCATTTATGATTGTTTAGTGATGATTTGTTCTAAATAATCGCATGGAACAACTCGAATTAGGTCTAGAAAATATCTCGGTATGCCTTTTCCAGGCGTCGCTGTGAATCGCGATGTATAAAGTTGCAAACAGTAAAATACGATCCCACTCAGGTCCCCTCCATGTACACTGCAATCCCTACTATACAATGAGGTACTTACTGGTCATGACAAGGTTATCCATTTCAGCGGCAAATCCAAAGTAGAAATGTACCATAAATGTGGAATGTACACACGTGTTGGCAGCCAGAGAGAGAGAGAGAGAGGAGTTCGAACTTCGAACTTCGAAGACATGAGCAACTTCGAGAAGCTTTCATTCTTATGCGAAAGGTGTTTGGGAAAGAAGTAAAATTAGTCAGACATCTGAGAGAGAGAGAGAGAGAGAGAGAGAGAGAGAGAGGAGTTCGAACTTCGAACTTCGAAAACATGAGCAACTTCGAGAAGCTTTCATTCGTATGCGAAAGGTGTTTGGGAAAGAAGTAAAATTAGTCAGAAATCTCAGAGGCTGTTGAAACTTCCCGGCGAACGCAACGCCATTGTTGCGAAAGATGTGTTCGAGGAGATAAAAATAGGTCAAAGAGCTCGGGGCAGTTGAAACTTCCCAGCGAACATGACGCCATTTTGTATCGATACAAACTACTTCGAAGTTCGGGTGAAGAGACTTATGTTTTCAGAAGCCTACGCGTTGTTCTAGCTCATTCGCAAACTGCTTCAGACACTTCTAGAGTTATAGATATGAACCATATATGCCTTAACACGTACGACTGAATGAGCTTCGATAAGGAACGACATCTTTCTGATTTCCGCTGAAGTAGTAAGCATCCGAATGATGGATGAAACTAAGTTGATCAGAGCAAACATGAATAACGAATAACTACCTCCATCTCAACCAAAGTTGCTGATCAATAGATTGGATAAAACATGAACACAATTACATAACCATCTTGAACTCAGCTAATCAGCAGAAAGACCATTAAAATATTTCCGTTAGTTAGAACTTAGATTAGATCCCCTCGGTCATGGACTATTGTTTATAAATTCTGCAAGATCAGATATGAAAACACATGTTATAACAAAAGCAGTAACGAGACGTGGATGGCTAAAGAGCAGCAAGGAATTCCAAATTTCAACTCATAAAACGTGACCTTAAATATCGACTAAACAACTCCTTAAAAAAGCATTGACTGATTCATCCCCATCCTCCATCCCCATCCAGAGATATAAAATAGGGTTACTTAGATCCGCTGCACGATCGGTCATGAACTCTTTGTTTAATTATTAACAAGACCAGATAATGAAGACAAATATCGATCTGGCAAAAAGAAAAGCGAGAACGTGGATGGCAGCCAAAGCAACTCATCCGTCACATCTTTGCTTTATAGTTTATAATAATAATAAAAAACCAATGGACAATCAACCGACCAAAGCTGATCACCAAAAAAGATACCGGCGGAGGCATGAAAATACGTACTCTCAATATTTTAAAAGGAAACCGAAGGTGCAACAGCAGCAGGCCCTTCCCCCGCCACGCCACGCGGAGGTCCGTGCCGGCGTGCCGATCCTACTAATGCGGCTGAGGCGTGACACTCACAGATTTCACTGAACAAACATCTGAGCTGCAGCCATTCACTGATGGATCGATCCACGCGCACCTCGACTACCATAATTTATTATTATTACCTGTCCAGACCTCAGATCCGGTCGTCGCTCGCTCGCTGGAACAGACGATTCACGAAGAAGAAGAAGAAGTAAAAGCAGAAAGAGAAAAAAGGCCTACTCTGAGGAAGCATGAAATAGCCTACTTTTATTAGGAAGCCTGGAAAGCGAGGAGGAGGACAGGAGGGAGGCGCCATTTTCCTAGTTATAGACTATAGGAGACTAATTTGAAAATCCCAAATATAAAGAAATGTAATATTAATCTTACTAGTTCCGAATGATTGTGGGCACAACATACAAAACAAAAAATTATTTTTTGGGTGAGGGTATGGTGGGGGGCAAAGGGGGCTTCTGTATTTTCCGGTCATTGTGGCGCGCACGGAGGGGGTCACCGCATCCAACGGTGCAGAATATTCTACTATACTTACATGGGATTCTAGAACATTTTGGAGACACTTTGAACTTGCACAAATGGGGGTCTGACATGTGTCCAAAAAGCACAGCTTCAAAACCTGGTACCAATGGGTGTATGCCATGTGTCAAAAAAGCAACTTAAAAAAAAACACCACCTTGAATTTCTTGAACTTGCAAACTATGCCCCTAGCCTTGTAGCCAACAAGTGGTTCATGAACTCACAAGTCCACATTTTGAAATTTAGATGTATATAGTCTTGAAGCTGTATTTGTAAATACATTATGGGTCTATGATATTTTACGGGACTTGAGACTCACTAAGCCTTTAGGAAGACATGCGTAACATTTTGAATTTTGTCATGTGTTATCATCATTTTTATGTCCACATGCCAATAAGAGATGGGGAATCATGGGGTTACATACACCCTATTATTGCAAAATATTCTCCTAAAAAAAAGCTAGAGTGGAACCAATTCCTACCACCAAAACCCATGGGAAATGGATAAACTTGTGCATAAAGAAATGGGAGAAGAGGGATGGGATTTAATAAGATATATATTTTACGCTCAACCACTTGGATTTTTGCCACATGGCATACTTGCCATGGACTCTTTTAAATGGTTAATCATCAAAGTGTGACAATATTTACATTACAACAAAATCCAACTGCTTCAAGATACGAGGCTTGGAGATGCTACATTGTGGCATGAAATTTGCCTCAATGAGATAGGAATCCTCCAAGAGAGATTTGCTATGAACCAAAATAATAATGTGAAGTTAGTTCCACATTGCCACCTTTTGATTTGTGATGAAGTCAACAAGGATCTAATTATGCACATAACCAACTTGGTGTGAAGTGTTTAGGGTGGTTTTCATGTGGAGTGGGGGGTAAGTGCAAAAGGCCTAAATACCCTACTTTGATTGGTGGAGCCACTCCAAGAGGCTTTCTCCCATTTCATTTTTTTGGTTATATATTCAATTCAAATACAACAAAAAAAATATGCCTTGAAAACTCTGAAATGCATATCAAAAACTACTTTTGAAGAGTAAACAATCAAACTGGAGGTAGATCGCTGGCCAATGGCCTCTTACATACCTGAAAAATAACAAAGCTCCAAAAGTTGAATTACTTAGTGCCCCACTGTGGGCTGTGAATGAGCTTGTTTGCTCATATCAAATTGCATACGGAAGAGAGGAAGGAAAATGCATAAGAGAGAAAAGAAGTCCATCGCTGCTCCATTCACTCCTTTATAGTTTTTTCAAGCTAACACAAGGCACTTTATGATGCCCATTGTTATGTCCATGACCAGTACATATAGGATACAGTATACTCCTAGTCTTGGATACACGGTACTCCAGTGAAACAAGCTGTTAGTTATGCCACATCATACTGGACGTGACCCGAAAGTAACTAATATCCTTGTGCAATGAAATGATTCTGAAACTATAACATCTAGTGCAATCCATTCATCACTTTCAAAACTAGGTAATGGAATTGGTACTATTTGTCCAAAATTTCCTTTTGTATCAGGAATGTACATTGACTCATAAAAAAAGACCCCCCTATCAGCTAGATCTTTTGCAGTTCTACCTCGATATTGCAGTTGTCCAATATCAGTGTGAATAACATCTAACACACCTGCTAAGGATCCACTCGGCTCTCATTCATTTATGTTGGATGGATATAAATCTGCAACAGAAAAATGATCAGATTGGCAAGTTTACTAGCAGATATTTATGAATGACAAAAATCAAAGTATCAAAAATATCAATACTCACAGTTGCTTTTTTTTGGTGATCCTGACGGTTGAATCCTTGCACATTTATCTCTGAATGCATATATACATGTTGGACTAGAATTTCAAAAATAGGTTTTCCTCCTGATGATGTTCTGAAATCCAAAATTGTGGCCTTCCAATAAGATCGAAATGATAGTTTTGACCTTTTTCACTTTCGAAATGCTCCTCTTGATAATGGATGTATCAAAACCCAAGAGTTTTTTTAATATTTTCTTGGCACCCATAATCCATTATCATCTGTCTCGTTGAATAGAAGCACAAAGTTGATTGAGGAGCACGGCTTCCTTGATGGCGCCATTCGTAATTTGCATGCAAAACTCTGAAACAATAAACTATGAATCTGAAAATTTGCGTATACAAAAAGCCATGAATCTGAGAAAAAATGTTGGCGAAAATTTGGAACACTGATCTATTTGGCGCCACAAATTAACTTTGGTTAACCTTGTTAGCCATGGTTTGACAATGCATATACATTAATGGTACATCGATTTTCTCATCTCAACCATTTGTCATATTCATTTTCAATATTTTTGGGTCTCTTCGGACAGTGATGAGCTAGAAGGGCAGGCCTCATCAACCAATAGCATTTCCACATGCTACCCGACGAAATAGCGATAAATTTAAAAAGTTTTTATTTTATTTATATTTGGAATATTCTACGTTACGTAGAACCCCGAAGCTAAGGTTTCAATTGGTCCACATGGCAACGAAAATAAGAAAAAAAATAAAAAATAAAAAACATCTTTTTCAAAGGCCCTCGTTGGGCTCTAAGTTTCTCTAATGAATGTAGGCCTGGATCCATCGGTGAGTGAGCTAACTTACAATTCATTATTAAATCGATACGGGCTAAGTCTAAAACATGAAAAATAACTAATTTTGTGTGTCCTTGCATCAAAACTGGGAGCTTTGGGACTTTTACATTCCGAGTCTCCAACTCCTACGATTGATGGCTTCAGTTTCCAAGCTGAGTTTCTGCACAAGATGAGAATTAACAAAATTATGAGTTGAACCACTGTCCAATAAAATACTCACTTATTGATCTTTAACTGTGCCAATTAAACGGAAAAGTTCATTAGGCAAAAAAGAAGTACTACTAAAAGAATATTCACACTCACAATCAGTCAGGTTAATTTCCAAAGTCTTACGATTGCCTCTTGGGATTTCAATCATGTGAGCAGACACTTTCTTTCTTTCTGGACAAAATTTTATCATATGTTCAAGCTTCTTATAGATGAAACATAAGTTCTCTTTCTTCGCCTTTTACCGGTTTCTCCATAGTGTGTTATCCATTGTGTTTGTGATTTGTAAGTAGGCTCTAAGGAGCTTCCCTTATAGTGGTATCAAAGCAAGGCTTACAAGTTTGGAGAGGTGGTGCTTTTCATTGAAGCTTGGTGGTGATCAGCTAGTATTCTCATCCAAGGAGAGGAGCAAGGTTGCAAGTTGGTGGATCTTCCCAATTTCAATTTGCATGATCCATATCTCTCTCAAATTCATTGTGGTTTATGGAGAATTGTGCTAGGAAATCAATTTTGGTTGTCTTTTTGGAGTTTTAGCATGTGTAACTCAAAACTAGTTATGGATATGAAATCAGCAAGTTAATTCACTTTGAAGTAGTTGAAATTCAGGTTGCATGTTGGATCTTCCCATGTATTTGGATTCTAGGCTCTTTTGTGGCCAAATTTGGCTTGTTTTCCATGATTTTGGTACAAAATTTCATGGTAGAATTTAAAATCCAGCAAGTTCAGATCAATAGGATGGTTATAATTCTGTAATAGGATTGCATGTGGTCTAGAAAAACGTTCTTGCCATTAAATTCCAATATGTCATGGTGAAAAAACCTAGAAAGGGCCAAAATCTATGATTTTTGCTTGTTTTTTCATGAAATTGGATGGTAGGAGGTTGTTGAACATCAATTAAAGCTGAGAAAAGATGAATCATAGTCTTTTGAAGCTGTTCTAGAAGTTAGAGCAGCTTCACCCCCAAGCCAGGGAACAAGAAGCATGAATGTAGAGTGAGAGCCTGGCAATGAATCCACAACCATAATGAGGAGTAAGACGAGTTTGGACCCAATATATAGAGCCAAAAGCATCCTGGGCACATAGCCATGCATAGCCCTAAGTTTTCTATACATAGATTCATCAAGAATAGAGTCCTAAGCATGGACCAACTATTCATAGAATTGCTATTGATAACTCTACGCATGCATACACTGTCTCATACCTTGTCTAAACTCCATTTAGTGTGTTATAATGATGTAAAAAATTCATTAAAAATGAGCACAGGATAAAAAACAGTCAGATTGAGTTGGTCTATTTCCTTGAATATATTTGTGGATTTCTTTTCAAGTGTCAATGTACACAAAACCCCAACGATGTTTGTATGCAAAAATTTATTAGATAGTTTATTATCTGAAATTATGGATGAAGGCTGGGACAAAAGATCATATGGAGAAATAGAATGCAAAATTAAAATGTCTTCCATGTGCTTCCGTTATCAAATTGAAAAACAAATGTTGAGCTTATGCTTCCATTATCAAAGATGGAAAAAAAATAAAGGTAAATGGGTGCCACTCGATCAAGACTTGGAAGCCAGTGGACATTCAAAATGAAAAAATATTGAGATTATGACATGTGTTGATGTGGAAGAAGATTGGAGTCTAAACTACATCCGGCGAGAACTATTGCTCCTACAAGATGATGTACTTTCAGACTTCAGATTCATTTTCAATGGTAAACTCGTAAGTAACTGTAAACACTCAATCTTTTATGAATAGTTTCAATCAAAACTTTCTAATACAAACTCTGTACTAATTCTAACTAACTGTATTAGTTTTATGCAGGTACGTAAAAGACATGAGCTCGAGATCAAATGCAGAGATATTGGCAAAACAATTCAACTTATGGAAGAACATTGAGATTGACTATCAACAAATACATGCCAATCATCATGTCTCTTTATCATTATAGAAAAATTGCATCCCAGTATTAGACTATGGACACAATCTAATTGTAAGAATCTATTGTGATATCAATAAAAAAAACTCATAAACGGGTTGTTTACATGTAAAATGATTGTATTTTTTTTTTTTGATGTCTCTCTATTTACAAATAGATCTCTATTCAATCAATTTTTCTATATTTTCTATATCAGTATTAGGAACTGATAAGGCAATAGCTCTTTCTATAATCTTGCCCTTCTCTATTTTGGGAAGGGCCTCAATGCCTTTTAAGGCAAGAGGAATATCTGCTATAAAATTGCCTTCCTCTGTATTAGGACGGACATTTATTTCTTTTTTATCATATAAAATAAGATCTGCATCCTGAGCAACCTGAAAGGCTGTTAAGACAGGAGCAGCTTCCTTTTGAGGGCCATCGATTGCAAGTGCAACACTTACACCATACTGGGCATAGGTTTATGATCAACTCTTGCCGAAATCTATATACATCATTAGGAGTATACGACTCAAGAGTGAATTGTCATCACAAAACATGAGAATCAGCAAATTACAAACAATGATAGTAAAAAAATATGAATCAGAATGAAATGACAAATGAACAGAATATTACCTTTTCAATATCTACATCCACTTGTAAATTATACCATTCAAAAAATAGCTTCGTATTGTACAGGATGAACCATGCACAACTAAAAGCATCTTTTTCATGTACACACTGCATATATAGAACGAAAATTAGTAATATTATGATAGAAATTTTATTTATGCTATGATGATACATTTGAATTAAAAAAGAAATACATGCATATCAGAGATAAATTGAATATACCTTGAGAGATTTAATGGTTATCTCTCCAATTGAAGTTGCCGTTGTCGGTATTTTCCAAACGACATCATGAAGTAGAGAATCAAATTCTCTATGTGTATTTGCAGTTGAGTTTAATTTAAAACATTATACGTCTAGGAGGAAGGGAAGCAGCTGGCCTTTGAGATCCAGCCTTCTTGGGGATAGACTGCTTTCTCTTCCTCCTAGAAGTAGTAGGCACGTTGGTTCTCTCCAGAGGCAGGTCTCTGGAGGTGCTGGCATTATCAACATGCAGACCACCTTTTGAGAATGACGAAATCCTTTGGCATGATGGTGACACGCTTACCATGCACTACCAAAAGACAAGTATCCTCAAAAAACTAGGACAGAAAATCTTCTGCAGTACCCTGTAAGGCTTGCATGGCTGTTATGACAAAATGAACATTCAGCCCAAGTGACAGAGTGACATTCCAAACAGACGGCCGAAAGGAGCTCTAGGGATCAACAATTTAGTTGATCTTTGGAGTTTTCTGATCTCCCTCAGCCATACCTGCTTCCTGCCACGCCTACGGCCAGTACCAAGGGGAACACGAGAGTGGGATGACTGTACAGTGGTTATGGCATGGGTAGTAGATTTGGTCCTGGCCATCATTCTCAGAAGAAGAAGATTTACAAAAAAAAAGTCTGAACAAAAAAAAAGTGGTTGAAAACAAAAAAAAAGTTGCGATAAAAGGGCGCTAGAGATCGATACCAAAACCGAATATCGATTTCAAGCACAAGATCTACACAGATTATTCTATAAAAAATGATGCGTGCTCGAAAGCGATATTACACAACCAGCGATATCGGACTCGACCGGACTGTGAGAGGGCGGAAGCTTGAACGGTAAAAGAGCGCGCTTGAGAGTGATATTGGGAGCTAAATGCAAAAATTTTGCAAAAAAAATGAAAATTTCGGAGACTTATTATATATATGAAATTTTTGCACGTGTGAAAAGACGGCGAAGACACATGTTGTTAGATTACTGGGCCACGTGGAATGTCCGTACTAACAATGATGACCCAATTATGAGGCCACGTGGGCTGAGACACGTGCGCGAATCCATTCTCGACAAGTGTCATTCTCGCACGTGGTAGATGTCAGATCAATCATTCTAGGTACGACGCATTTATTTCGACCAATCAGAAGTCGACACTTGTTCCTTTGTCACTCCTCCACACGTGCAATTTTTTTTTCTATAAATAGGTCTTTTTCGGCTCGAATTTTCATGCAAATTTACGATTGTTTTGCCGGATATCAATTTCAAGTGCGCCGATTGCTCTCATTACTCTTTGTTGACTATTTTGCGCCTAGATCCGATATTGCATCTTTTGGCATCACATTCAAGTGCGCTTTGCATCTTTTTTCTTTTCTGCTCTGTGTTCTTGCGCTCGGATCCGATACTCCAACTTGAAATATCTCTCTCGAGCACACGTTGCCTTGACGTGCTTGCCTGACCTACGGTTTGCACCTGAGAGCGATATTTGAAACTTTAGTTCTGTTAATTTTGTTTAAAATGTCTAATTTTGAATCTAGTTTGTTTTCTTTTTTTAATGAATTTGGTATTACTGATAGGTTGGATTATTTCAAATCTCTTTTTTCTCCTTTTCTTTTTATTCTACCTTCTATAACTGAGGGCCCTGGTGTGGAGGCATTTTTAGAGATATATCTCAGATTTAAGTCCCTACTTAGTACTCCGTTATTCAGATCTTAGAATAAGGACATGATTCATTATAAGGACCTGGTGGCACTCGACAAGCATATCTATAAAGCTAAGCTTGACAGAATGTTTACCAAGTTACATAATGATTTCAAGTCTGTAGATGAGTGCCAAATTCATAATAAAAAATATAGATTTGTTGATTTTCAGTCTGCTTTTGTTTTTTTTCTTTTATTAAATATTTCTGACGATTCGGAGGTTGTGCTCTCCACTTCTGAAGCAGCTTCTTCTAGTGGTACAAAGTCTGAAAAGTCAAAGATTGTCGATATAGATATTTTTTTTTATTGATACGAGTGTTAATTTAGATGATTGTTTAGATTTTGATCCTGCTCGAAATAGGGCATCGTTTTTAGGCCCTAGAACACCCACTACCCTTTCTCCTTCTGATAAATCTTTGATCACTTTGCCTACTTATAATATAGATAATAATTCCTCTTTGACAATATCAAATATATCGGATCTTTTTGACTTCATTGAAGCTGAGACTCTTTGCATTTTGAGCAAAGAGCTTGATGAATTTTCGGATATAATTGATTTTGATGCCGATGATCTTCTCCCTGGTGTTGACGATGTACATAATGATAAGTTTATTCAGGGAAAGATTGCTTGAAAATAGCTACAGAGGAAATGCACAACAAAGAAGATGATCTACCTTCTGAGGAGGAGTTTCTTAGAATCCAAAGTCAACTTGGTTTTCCACAGCCAACTGTCTATTCACCAACAATATTGACATTGAAAGGTGGACATAATATTGATGGAGAGACAGTAATCAAAGAAGACAAAGCTGAATGCATAAATTTTTGTCTCTTATCAAGTACTAGTACATTTGTTATGTCGAATTATATATACTGGAGCTTACTATGTTATTTATCATTTCAGAAAACAATTTTCCTTTATGATTTCGCAATTCGTCGAGGAGGGCAGAGATCTTCTGCTAAAGAATTTTCAAGAGATCATGCACTGGGGCACTATCTGAAGTCCTTCAAGAATAACGAGATAAGTGTTGCCCATTCAAAGTTTCATCAACATGGTGAAATTATGATTATGGCAATCAAGGCACTGTCTCATTTTCTTGGAGGACATAATTTCAATAAGGTGCATAAAATAATTTTTGTAAAGAAAACTATTGCGGTTAAAATTTTAGGATATGGACCAATGAATTCCATGCTCAAATCATCTCATTTAGCAGTGTATGCTACTTACGTTGATCTGAGTAAGCATGAAAACTATGAGCTATTGGATCCATACGAAAGAAGAGAATTGTTGCATGATTCTAAGTTGCAACTTTCATTGGAAAAAATATCGGAAGCAAATGAGATACTGCTGAATTGTACCTTGTAAATATTTTTATTTAATATACAAATTTTTTTTGTGTATCTATAGCCTACTGGCTTGTATAAATTTGCATGCTTTTTGAAGTTTTTTATAATCCGTCGATTTTGTATTATGATGAATTTGGATTCTTCTGTAAAACCATTGGAAAAGTTGTAGTATATAGCTGTTTTTTGTGCTAGTCCCGCCATGTTGTGTACTTTTATGAAATGTCGCTCTTGCTTGCTAATGAGATTTTTCCATTCCTTGCGATGACCATATGCTAAAACTTCCACTATTTCTTGCAAAGAATGTCGAATAATGTCGTAATATGTGCTGCATGTCATAAAAACATAATCTAAATCAGTACCAAAAGTATCTAATTTAATTGCACATATTTGTCTATCGTAGTGTAAAATCAAAATCTTACCATATAATGTGTTATATGATCAATACCCCATGCACTTTGAACTGCATCCACAAATTCATTGGTTGTTTTCTGTATCATTTGTACATTGGTATTTGAAAATTTATCTTTTCTCAAGTATTTCACCATGTTGTCTAACTTTTTCCAAACTTCTACTTTGTGTATACAAGTAGAACCTTCTTCTTCGAAATCTTGAGTTGCTACAATAATTTATTTCCAAACCGTGTATTGAACCTTAGATTGTTTGCCAGAATAATTTGATAAAAATCTTTGAGCTTTAGATCCTCCAATGCTCGACTTGCATGGAATATTTCCTGTTTTACCTGATAGCTTGTCATCTTTTTTATTTTAACGTGGCAGTCAAGATAGAGCCTAGTGAGTTTCCAATTGAAATCTCATCAGCCAAATGGTCTTCAACAACCAATGCTGATCTGCATTGCAAACATAATGTCCATGAAAATGTCAGTAGAAATTAGGACACTCATAGTATTCACAACAGTATATAATAAGCAAATCAACATAAAGTTGAAATGAATAAATAACAAAATTAGTGATTATGAATGAATCAAAAAGTTCAAGCAATCTTCAATACCAAATAAGCTATAACTTACTTGAATGCACGGATTTGTCTTTTTCTATGACCTCCTTTGGATGATAGATCACATATATCCTTGTTTACCAGTCTTTTCCTCTTGTTGCTTCGGACCTTTCTGTTGAGCCCATCCATATCTTTAACAAGGATTGAAATGCAATTTTTATCTCATCATTACTAACAGTAGTATAGTAACAAACAACACAATGACAATAACAAAGCTAAAGATGGCGCTAACGACTCTGTTGGGGATAGAGATGGCGCTAAACACTTGTTTTTGACCCTGGAGATAGAGATGGCGTAGGCTTTTTTTTTAGAAATGTCACTCCTAATTCAAATTTTTGAGTGTTTCCAACTATTGGGAGGGAATATTTCAGCATTTTAAAAAATCGTATTTTAACTGTGGTTAAACACCAGTGAAGTTTCATGTGACTAGACTAAGGTGCATTCATTTACATGGAAAGTAGTGCGAGCATATGCGTAAAGAAGTTATAAAATGATATTGTAATTACTTTATAGTTATTTTTCTCTCTCCTACATGGCATTTCTTATAGGGCCCTCTTTGGGCCCATATTTTCTCTAATGATTTGTTAAAGGACCAATGTCCCCAGACCAAGCAGGAAGAGGAGCAGATGAGAGAGTATCCTTATCGATCGACACTTGGATCTCTCATGTACGCAATGGTCTGTACAATACCAAACATCTCTTTTGCAGTAAGCTCACTCAGCCAATATATGGCTAATCCTAGTATTACCCAATGGAAGGCTCTCATAAGAGTCATGAAGTATATTCGAGCTACCATGGACCAATGCATCTGCTATGGAGAAGTCAGCAACGACAATCATCATCAGCTCAGTGGATATTCTGATGCAAGCTGGGGAGGAGATGTAGACAATCGTAAGTCCACATTGGATTTACATTCTTCTTCAACGGTGGTCCTATCTCATGGAATAGTCGTAAGCAAACCTTTATCACTCTTTCTTCCACAAAAGCAGAATACATTGTTGTTTCTCAATCTATTAAAGAATCGTTTTGGTTGAGAAATTTACTGTCAGACATTAATTTCTACCAGTACAAATCCACAATTTTATTTTTTGATAATCAGAGTGCTATTGCCATGTTTACATGCACCCTCTTCCTACAAGATAGGCTCTCATAGAATAAGGGGCGTGGAAAAATTCCTACTACCAAAATGATTCCTCGAGCCTAAACAAAAGAACAAGCTCAAAGTAAGCGGCCTTGGGGAATGATGGAAATGGGGAGCCATATCTGGGGGAGAAGGATCGGGCTTAATGGTCAATATATTTTATG
Source organism: Diphasiastrum complanatum (assembly GCA_029204225.1). Taxonomy (NCBI): domain Eukaryota; kingdom Viridiplantae; phylum Streptophyta; class Lycopodiopsida; order Lycopodiales; family Lycopodiaceae; genus Diphasiastrum; species Diphasiastrum complanatum. The sequence continues at coordinate 961 of MU832091.1, read as the reverse complement.
CTTTACCATTTGAATTTTTGCACATGGCATACTTGCCATAGATTCTTGGCAATGCTTGGTCATGAAAATGTGGCAAAATTTGAACATTTATGACAATTTCAACAATGTAAAGTTTAATCACATCGTGCATCATAGTATAAAACCGACTTAGTGCGCTAGTCACACTGAGGAATCTTGCAAGAGAGGTTTCTTAGATAAAATAATCAAACTTAGGTGGCCATCATACAAACTTACTTAAAATGATATAATTGAGCTGATTAGAACTTCTCCAATCTTCTGATGAAGTCAACCAATTGTAGAATTATGGACATACCAAAGTTGGTAATAATGTGTTTTTCGCTAATTCGATAACAATAAAGCAAGTGAATGAGTTTTGTCTTCTAGCTTGAATGCATATAAATGAAAAGAAATGTCAATATTTCTAAAGCAAGCCTCAAGCCATATGGTTGGAACTTGGGCCTGGCCCCCCGAGTGATCTATGTTAAATATCCCAAATACATGCATTAGCTAAAAGAGGAAATGAATAATGTTGTTGTGTGAAAATGACTACTAGTCCAAATAAGTTTTGCAATTGTAGTGTGCCACATTGCATACATTTACTTTAGGTTAAATAAAACAACCTGTTTTTTTTCTCAATGTTGAGATCATAGATAGGTTCTACTAGATAATTATGGACCCTTTTGCATTGTTCACATATGTATATGTTTGCTTGAATCTAGACATCTCACAAGGAGGCCCTTTCAAAACATGTTGCAGTGCCCAAATTTATGTCTGGAAGCCTACTTATAACAATAATTTTCAAGCACAAGGCATAACCATCAAACATAATGCGCCTAGTTCTAGCATAAGTCTAATATATCCTCACTCCAACATATGAGGAGCAAATAATATCTCATAGTTGCATAAACTTTACCTGCACATCTATGTTTCTAGACTTTTAAAACTTGCATCAATCACGATA
>MU832090.1:0-87865 GCA_029204225.1 Diphasiastrum complanatum | reverse complement strand
CTCTCTCTCTCTCTCTCTCTCTCTCTCTCTCTCTCTCTCTCTCTCTCTCTCTCTGATGCTTTTATATATCGATGTGCATAACAATTCTTAAATCTAATAAATTATCATCTATTATACATCTGTGCTTAAAATTTGCACTTGAGGCATTTGAGTCACTTGAGGTTGTAAGAATTGGTTACCCTACAAGCCAAACAAACATCATTAGTAGAACTCTCTCTCTCTCTCTCTCTCTCTCTCTCTCGTTGTAGTTTTGTGCATAACAATCATTTAACATAACAAATATCATAAATGACCAAATTAAATTAGTTATACATTTCTAACAAGATGAATCAACAACATTTTGGGTATGCATGCATACATGAGGCACTAGAGGCGGTGGGGTGTTTTTGGGCCATGCGAAGAATCTCAGCTTGCATTCGTATCAAACTATCTTGCAATTCTTTGATCCTTGACTCCACCTTTGCCTCCACTTTTGCCTCCACTTGTGAATCCAACCTTGCATTGAAAAGTCTATCTACCTCTTCAAAGTTCGGCCCAAAAAAAGGACTTCGAGATACGGAGCTCATGGATCCATTCATGCCCAATTATGACATCATTTGGTCAGTATGACCTTTTGTCCCGAGGAGAACGCTTCATGGGCAATGGAAATGACCTAGTTTGGCAATTTTTTGTCAAACGGTCCGTGTTTTTTAGACAACGTCGATTTCTCGTAGTATATGTTCTGGCCAGTGGGTGATGTCGAGAGAAACCTGTGGGAATAGATAGGATATCAAACGAGCATATAGGTAGTCCGAAATCTCTATTTGAAGTTCGACTCTGAAAAGGGTTTCAGGGACAATTGGCCGATCGGGTCCCGAAAATGTTAGAAATCTCCCAAATTTCCAAACGGGGAGTGGCCCCAGGTTTGTGCACCAAATACAGACTTGATGAATCCATTTGTGCCTAGTTCCCATATCGTTTGGTCAATATGGCCTTTAGTCCTAAGGAAAACACTTTTAGGGCAATAAAAATGACCTAGTTTGGCAATTTTTCATCAAATGGTCCATTTTCTCCGAACGGCGTCGGTTTCTCATGTTGTCTATTTCTGCCAGTGGGCAACGTTGAGGGAGACCTGTGAGAACCTAACGGGCATACATGTAGTCTGAAACCACTGTTCGAAGTTTGCACGGAAAAGAGTCTCGGGGACAATTGGCCGGTCGGGTCCCGGAATTGGTCAAAATCTCTTGAATTTCCATACAAGGGATGGCCACAGGTTCTTGAACCTGATACGGACCTAATGGATCTATCCATGCCCAATTTCAACATCATTTGGTCAATATGTCCTCTTGTTAATGGAAATGACCTAGTTTGGCAACTTTTTGTTACACAGTCCATTTTGTACAGGCGGTGTCAGTTTCTCGTGCTATCTCTTCCAACTAGTGGGCAACCTCGAGGGGAACCTATGGGAACTGACAGGACAGAGAACGGGATACTGGTAGTCTGAGACCTCCGTTCCAGACCGGGGGTGGCCCTAGGTTCGTGAACCCGATACAGACCTGCTAGATCCATTCATGCCCAATTCCGACATCATTTGGTCAATATGACCTTTTGTCCCGAGGAGAACGCTTTTAGGCAATGGAAATGACCTAGTTGGCAATTTTCCATCAAAGAGTTCATTTTCTCCGAACGACGTTGGTTTCTCAGAGTGTCTATTCCGACCAGTGGGCGACGTCAAGGGGAACCTATGGGAATAGACAGGATGTCGAACAGGCCTACATGTAGCTTGAAATCTCCGTTTGAAATTTGACTCAGAAAAGGGCTTTGAGGACAATTGGTGTCTGGTCCTAGAATTAGTCAAAATCATCTAGATTTTTAGACGGGGGGTGATCGAAGATTTCTAAACCCGATACAGACCTGATGGATCCATTCATGCCCAACTACGACATCATCTGGTCAGTATGACCATTCATCCCAGAGACTACTTTCAGGGCAATGGAAATGACCTAGTTTGGCAATTTTTTGTTCAACGGTCCATTTCTCCATACGACGTCGGTTTCTCGTGCTGTCTATTCCAACTAGTTGGCGACATCAAGTGGAACCTGAGGGAACTGACAAGACACTGAATGGGCATATTGGTAATCTGAAACCTCCATTTGTAGTTTGGCCTAGAATGGGCTTCGGAGACAATTGGCCCATCGGGGGTGGCCCTAGGTATGTGAACTCGATACGAACTTGACGAATCCATTCATGTCCAATTCCAACATCGTTTGGTTAGTATGACCTTTCGTCCCATGGAATACACTTTTAGAGCAATGCAAATGACCTAGTTTGGCAATTTTTTGTCAAATGGTCCATTTTCTCTAGACGACGTCAGCTTAGAGCACTATTTGTTTCGGCCAGTGTGCGATGTCAAGGGGAACTTATGGAAACATATAGGATGTCAAGCGGGCCTACAGGTAGCTCAAAACTTTTGTTTGGACAATTGGTGTCTGGTCCTGAAATTGGTCAAAATCGTCCAGATTTACGGATAGAGGATGGCCCCAAGTTTGTCAAACCGATATAGACCTAATGGATTCATTCATGCCCAATTCTGATATCGTTTGGTCAATTTGGACCTTCTTCCTGCAGATAACGCTTTTAGGACAATGGAAATGACCTGATTTGGCAATTTTTCGTCAAATAATCCATTTTCTCTTAATGACGTCGATTTCTAGTGTTGTCTATTGAGACCAGTGGGTGACTTCGAGAGGAACCTGTGAGAATAGACAGAACATGGAATGGGCATACTGGTAGTTTGAAACCTCCGTTTGAAGTTGGGGCCAAAAAGAGGTTCAAGGACAATTGGCCCATCGGGTCCCTATACTAGTTAAATTTGTCCGGATCTCCAAACCATAGGTAGACCTAGGTTCATGAATCTGATACGGACCTGATGGATTCATCCAGTCCAATTCTGACATCATTTCATCAGTACGACCTTTCATCCTGAGGAGAACGCCTTATGGGCAATGGAAATGACCTAGTTTGGCAATTTTTCGTCAAACGGTCCATGTTCTCTAGACGATGCCAATTTCTCGTAGTATCTGTCGATTTCTCCCATCGATGTCAAACGGTCCTTTTTTTCTCAACGACATCGATTTCTCGTGTTGTGTATTCCGACCAGTGGGCGACGTCGAGGGGCACCTACGGGAACAGATAGGGAACCAAACGGGCATCTTGGTAGCCTGAAACCTCCATTCGAAGTTCGGCCCAAAAAAAGGGCTTCGATGAAAATTGGCCCATCGGGTCCCTGAACTAGTCAAAATCGGCCTGATTTCCAGACCTGGGGGTGGCCCTGGGTTTGTGAACCCGATACGAACCTCATGGATCCATTCATGTCCAATTATGACATCGTCTGGTCAGTATGTCCTGCTCTCATCAAATCTGACATCTCTCACTGTTTCCACAGTGTTCATGTCTGGCATGTAGATTCTGTAGTATGACAAATTGTTGTCATAACCTACCAGGAATCCCTGCTCGACTTTCTCATCAAGCTTCTTTCGAAGCTTATCACGAATATGTGCATAAGCTGCACAGCCAAAGATTCTGACGTGAGACAAGTTGGGCTTTCTACCCCATCATAGCTCGTGTGGTGTCATGTGAGGAACACTAGACTTACCTATCCTATTTTGGATGTATGCGGCTGTAGCTACTGCTTCAGCCCACAGTGCCCTTGGAGCTTTTGAGTAGGCCATCATGCATCTGGCTGCTTCCATCAAGGTCCTGTTCTTTCGCTCAGCAACACCATTGTGCTGCGGTGTGTAGGCTGCAGTTCTTCTGTGAATGATGCCATGATCATTGCAGAAGTCAGTGAAGCGTTTCAAGATGTATTCACCACCTTGGTCTGTCCTAATTTGTTTAAATTTGTTGCCTGTACATATTTCTGTCCAATTCGCATAATCTGTGAATCTATCAGTGCTTCAGATTTATTTTGAATAAAATACACTCTGGCGAATTTACTATAGTCATCAATGAAGGTTATATAATATTATGAACCTCCTATCGAGATCACATTGAATGGTCTGCAGATATTAGAATGCACTAACTCCAGAATCTTAGTCGTTCTGTAGGAGTATTTGATGAATGGAGTCCGTGACATCTTGCCTTTCAAACATGCATCACAGGTGGTCGAATTGGTTGCATTCGAGATGCTGACCCCCATTATCGCTCCATGATGGCTTGCTTGGTAAAGTGCCATTGAGTTCATGTGGCAGAGTCTTCTGTGCCACAGAGTGTCTGGTTGGTCATCATGAGTCTGATGCACTTGATCTATAGGAAGGCATACCTTCAGATGATATAGGTTTTCTTTCCTTCTGCCTTGAGCGATTAATGTACTGGTACTGGCGTCAATCACATTGCATGCTTCATAAAAAAACATCACATGCATCTCTGCATCTGCTATTCTTGTTACAGAAAGCAAGTCTTGTTGTAGAGTAGGCACGAATAGAACGTCTTTGAGTCGTCTGTCTCTGCCATTGGTGTTGAGCCACAGTAAACCAATATCGTTCACTTGATGTCTAGATGCATCTCCAAGAACTATGAGTCTTGAAGGATCTGCACTTCTGAAATCAGACATTATTCGTCTTGATGTCACAAAGTGTGAGGTGGCTCCTGAGTCTAGAATCACCTCATGTGTGTCAGATGTTGATGCTGCACACACGTCTTCACAGATATAGGTGGTCGAACAGTTTCTGTTTGTTCTTTCTTTGCCCACTTTTGAGCTCTCAGGCTCCTCAACATAGGATGAACTATTGCTGTTCTCCTGTCTATTCTGTGTTGATTTGTTTATCGGGTTCTGGTGGCAATCCACTGTTGCATGGCCCTTCTTGTGGCAATGGATACACTCAATCTTGGGATTGAGCCAACATGTATCTGCTGTATGCCCGTCTCTTTTGCATCTCACGCAAGTCTTCTTGTCTGCACCTTGCTGCTTCGACCTCCCTTTGGTCTTCCAGTTGCCTTTTCTTGTTCTCTATGCTTGTTGATCACTTTCATGCCTCTGATTCGACTCCCTCTTAGACTTAGATTGCTTCTTGGATATTTCTTTGTTGTCGTAGAGGGCCCAGTCAGAACCATCCTTGTGATCAAGGTGTTCTCTAGCCTCGACTTCCTCTCAAATCTCGACAATTGCCTTTCCGAGGTTCATGGTAGGATCTTTTGCGAGCAGGGTCCTTGTTTTCTGGAATGATCTTGGTAAGGCGCTCAACAGGTAGGTGAGCTGCTTCTCAGCTAACACTGCATTCTCTGCTCCAGAGTTATGTAGCGATAGAAATAGATCCTTCATCTTTCTCACAAAAGAGGTGAGGTCTTTTCCATCCCACTATAGATTCGTCAGCTGATCTTCTAGCATCATTATTTGACTTCTTGATTTCGTCTAAAATCTTGTGAGTAATGCATCCCACATCTCTTTAGCTTTGGAGAGTGTGGCCAGGTCAAGTGTGAGACTATCTTCGATGGAAGATGATAGCAAGGCTACTGCCTCGTCATTTTTCTCCCTCCATTTGCGTAGCTCCTTGTCTGATGTTGTAGGCATCTCTTTTGTGCCATCCACCCAGGGAAATAATCCTTCGCCCTTGAGTATGAGTGATGTCTTAACTTTCTAGGCTAGAAAGTTAGATCCTGAAGAATCAAGAATTGTGCAAATCTTGCTCTACATGTTGTTGATTGAAGCCATTGCTTCTGAAGTCTGTTCCCTCGTTGATGGTTGTTTGTCTGAATGCTTGGCCTCCTGGATCTGATAGCTTCTCAGCTATGTCAGACTATAACAAGATAGTTAGGCTCTGATACCACTGAAGAAAATGAAGAGGAAGAAATCGCGAAACTGTCGCGACCGTGACTCAACCATGACTCAATGCGATTCGGATGGAATTCAGATGTGATCGCTGGACACTGCTTGCTGAATTACTCCTACAGTCCTCTAGAATATAGTCAGGCACTGTTGATCTACGTTTATATAATTAATGCAGCATTCAACATAGTTTCAACCAAGGTGTGGAATTAAAATGAACAAGAGAACTCAGACACACAAATAACAACAGACACATTTGCATTCGTGATAAGACACGACAAGAGAATCATGTATATTAATCTTTCTCTGATTCTTCAAGCACTGCATGCAAATCCACGCAGTGCGCTAGCGTGGGAGAAACACGGTTCTCTCATGAGTGATCGTCTCGCTTTACTAGCGGACAGTTGGATCTTCAGATCCTAGACAGAATTGTCTTTGCACGCAGGCGGACATGTATTCTGTAATTTTGTCTTGATTGCTTACTAACATCAGACTACTTTATTACACTGTATGTGTATTTTGTCATCTCATCTGTCAAGTATCATCCAGCAAGTATATAGTCATTCTATGTATCTTTTTTAAGATTAGAGTGACTAATCATCAACAACTAATCAGAAAATTACAAGAGTGGCAGATTAGCCACGACCTAGAGTGTATCTGTTGACATCATGACATCAAGTCAGATATTTGTACTTCTGGGTACTTGCATGATCTCGCTGGTACTCTTTGGAGCGTGACGGGCAGGAGAAGGTTTCACGACGTTGGTTTCGTTTTGTTCGTTGGTTTCGTTTCCATCATTGGTTTCATTTGGGTCGTCTGCTTTTTCTCATAATGGACCGCAAAAGATTTTCATTCATGAATCTTTCATGTTCACGAACCATTCGTGTTCGTCTCCTTTGACTTTCGTGTTCGCGAACCGTTCGTCTTTGTGTTTCGTGTCAAGTGGAGGGCTGAAAGCTAGCAAGGCTTTGTAGCTAGAAACATTTTGTTTCTTCAAATAGGATCTTCTTATATGGAATACATTTGATGTTATGCACGTGGAGGAGAATATTGGAGAGAACTTATTGAAGACACTATTTAGCATTGGTGATAAGGACTCTCTAAAAGTAAGGATGGACATGAAAGACATCAACATTCATCTAGATCTTTGGCCAAAACAACAAGGAGCCAACGATAACAAATTTTTGCTTCCAGCTGCACCCTACACATTCACAAAAGAAGAAAAGAAACAATTTTTGGATGTCTTATCCAAGATTCAAGTACCAATTGGATATTGTGCATCATTGAAAAAACATTTACTCAATGATATGTTGGTTGCAATAAAGTCGCATGATTATCACATTTTGCTACAACAATTGCTTCCTCTTGCAATTCGATATTCATTATCTGAGGGGGTCCGTTTTGCAATCATATGGTTGAGCCTTCTTCTTAAAAAGATATGTGCAAATACTATTGATCCAAAAAGCTATGATGATTTGTACAACGAAGCTGTATATGTCCTATGCTGCTTGGAAAAGGCATTTCCACCAACATTTTTTGATATGATGTCTCATTTGCTTATTCATGTTGTGGAGCAAATAAATTTATGTGGCCTAGTACAATCGAGATGGATGTATCCCTTTGAGAGGTACATGAAAAAAATGAAATCCTTTGTGAAAAATGTAGCAAGGTCTGAAGGAAGCATGGCAGAAGGCTATGCTATAGAAGAAGCAATTGGATTCTCAACCGAGTATTGGAGAGACTTTGATGGAATTTCAAAGAGAGTATGGGATGCAAGTCCTATGACAATAGGGGTGGATAACGTGGATGATTATGGACATGAGTTGAAGGGCAAGGGAAGTAGGTTCTACCTTCCTCATGTAATGCTCAAGCAAGCCCACCTTTGTCTTCTCGACAATAGTGCAATTGTTGGACCATGGCAAAGGTATGATTTTTTATCTTTCACTTGATTGATACCCACCAATCCTTGATAGCTGGCTCAATGTACTAATTATGCATGCAATATCTAATGTTGATTTTATATAAAAAAAATTGGGTGTTACTTACATTTGCAAATAATTAAAATTTACTATTGTGTACAGTGAGTTTGAAAATGAAAGTACGTGTATTGAAGATCAGTTAGAAAGAGGTGGAAAGCTCAATTATCACAAAGATTTTCCTGATTGGCTTTCAAAGAAGGTACATTATGAAGCTATTTCTTTTGCATGCTGTGATATAAATTTTGCTATGAAAAACTATCAATGTTTATTCAAACTATCTTTGTTGTATGTAACAGCTTTCAGAGCAATCAAAGAATGGAATAGAAGTGGATAATACATTATTTAAACTTGCACAAGGCCCTCTACAAGTTGCACGCTCATATTCAGTGATGAACATCAAAGGGTATCATTTTAGGACCGAGAAAGCTGATATTGGCAAGGTCACACAAAACTCTGTAGTTGCGGCCTACTTCGATACTTGGAGTCGTAGTAGTGTCAACAAGGACAAAAATCCAATCATGGCAAAGCTTCGATACTTTGGAAGAATGATACACATATTGGAACTAGATTTGGGATCTTTTTCGACAACATTATTGTATTGTAAATGGTACAAACCAAACATTGTTGGAATCAATGCAACGATGCGAACAGATAAGTATGGTTTTCAAATGGTGGATACCACAAAAGTACTAAAGGCATTAGATATTGACGACCAGCCATTTGTAATGCCTGAACATGTAAACCAAGTTTTTTATGTTGTTGATGAGATGGACCCAAAGTTTAGTGTGGTGCTAGACCATGCACCCAGGCATTGGCACAATGGTATCACAATGGAGGATATCATGGACCTGTCACTCACTAGGGACTTTTCTTGTCCAATCATGCTTCCACATGATTCCACTGATAACTATGAGAGAGCTCGTAAGGGAGGAGTACATGTGGTTGTTGTAGAACGTCAAGTTCAAAATGCACATTCCAAAGATGCTTTGGATGAGACAGATAGTGAAGAAGAAGATATTGACCTCTCACAAGAGGAATAAGTTGAATATATGCATGGTTTTTGACATTTGGTCATCTTGCTCATAGCTAGATAACTGTAAATGTTTTTGAATAGGTTGAATTTCAGTTTACAATTTGTAGATACCCATTATATTTTTGACATTCTATATTGTTAACCATAGATCTTAAGTACATCAATCAACTTGCTAATGAATTCATTTGTTTATATCATGAAAATATATGTAATTATCTTATGGAGGCACATTGAATCAACTAACATATGAGGCACATTCATTTTTCTTGAATACCTCTTTTATTGTTCAAATTGCCTATATCAAATGAAGGTGACTAGAATATGCATCCCACATCATGGACATGCAAATAGTGATTAGACCATGGATTTGAAATATTATATGAGAAACTTGCGCTTACGATGGGACAAGATCAATGAACAAAATATCTATTTACCAAAATCTAATTCTGAAGAGCAATGTGAAAATTAATTTCTTATAGCATAAATAAATCCAAATACTAAAAACTAATTTAAAAATATAATTTTTGCATAAATCATGCTCTCATATAGACCAACAATAAATGGTAGTTTTCTAAGCCATTATATAACCATATTGAAAGGCCGTTATACCAAAGAGATTTAATATTGTTCAATACATCAATGTGTTGGTACGTACTTATTGAGATGCATCCAAAAAAATACAAGGCACATTTGTATTAACCTTAGAGTTCTGTACTATTAGATTCATTTATCTACTTTTATGTTCCCACCTATCTACAAATCAGTTCACAAATAGAAAATTACAAACTTGGCATAAATGATGTCTTTTCTAGGTTGTCATTATGTTAATTTTGCGTAGAATGATAATTTAATAGTGCATGTCACATAGATGTCTCATACTATACATGAATCCATGTATGTGTGCATGTAGCTAATTATCTTATACATTCGGTGCAGTTATACCTATTGACATGTGTTCAATATCTTTTGACATTGATAGGGGACATAGTTGCAATTTTAGGGTATATGACTCTAGAGAGAGAGAGAGAGAGAGAGAGAGAGAGAGAGAGAGAGAGAGAGAGAGAGAGAGAGAGAGAGAGAGAGAGAGAGAGAGAGAGAGAGAGAGAGAGAGAGAGAGAGAGAGAGAGAGAGAGAGAGAGAGAGAGTCATATCTCATGCATATATCTAGTAGGTAATGTGTGGAGAACCCACCAGTGTGATTTCATTATCATTTGACCATATTTGGAAGAGCTTTTTTACTTCTATTCTTCCCTCTTCTCTACATTGATGTTGTGTGATTGTTGGTGACAAAATTTTACAGCAAATTCAATCCCAATCAATCCTAAAAGAAATGAAGGATGCACAAATCAAAGATCTAGATCCAATGCGTTCGGGACTGGCGCCGGGAGGCCGCACTCCCAAGGAGCACTTGGACATGCGCGCGGCAGCTAGAACCAGGACTGGTTACCAAAACTAGCTAATTTGGCATTTAACTCCACAATAGGCACATAGATTTGATCAAACACACTAAAGTAAAGTGTAGCAAGTTTCTTAGACCTGTAAGAAACTTCAATACCTTCCAAAGCAAGTAATTAATGCATAAAAACACTCACATCCAATAGCTAGAACTCGCCACCCAAAGACAGTGTTGATAGAAGTGGAAAACCTCGATTTTTTTTCATATTTGGATGGAGATCCCATCATACATTTATACTTTTCAAGCTCGGATCTGAGCATATTAGGGCACCTCTAAACTTCTCATACCCTAATTTGTCCCATAAGTAAATGGAGACTAAAACATCACCCACATATAAGCTCATCGAAGACACAATACCCTTGTCCCCTGGTACCAACCCTTTTGGGATCAAAGGGGAAAGATGGAGGGTGGCTAGGTGGTGGGGATGGGATCCCATGCGCGGCCATAGGTGCACACAATGTGCCACATCATCTATTATCAGAGCCACGAGAGGCTCATATCCAAGACCTGGTATAACTAAAGAGCTATCAGATCCAGGAGACAAGCATTCAGAACAAGAAACTAGAAAAAACAGCCGAAGAACACAATCTACAGCAATGGCATCGATCAGCAGTATACAGTCGAAGATCTGCACAATCCTCGACTCAACTGGGTCGAACTTCCTAGCATGGAAGATAAAGACCTCTCTCATATTGAAGGGAGAAGGACTATGGCCTTGGGTAGATGGCACTAAAGAGATGCCTACAACTACTGGAAAAGAGCTACGAGAATGAAGAGAGAAGAACGACAAGGCAGTAGTCGTATTGTCATTATCCATTGAAGATAGCCTGACACTTGACCTCGCGACACTCTCTAATGCAAGAGAGATGTGGGATACATTGCTTACCAGATTTCAGACGAAATCACGCAGCCAGATCATGCTTCTTGAATATCAGCTTATAAATCTGTGATGGGATGGCAGAGACATACCTCTTTTATCAGAACGATGAAAAGCCAAAGGAGTTCAAGCCTAAGAGGGAGTCAGACCGAAAGCAAGATCGAGACCAACAATCAGAGGGATCCAACAAAGACAGTTGGAAGAACAAAGAAAAGCCTAAACAACAGAATGACGACAAGAAAACACGCATGAGATGCAGACGTGAAGGACATAATGTTGATTCGTGCTGGTTCAATTTGAAGATTGAGTGTATCCATTGCCACAAAAAGGGTCATGCAGCCATGGATTGCTACAAGAATCCAATGTTAGCAACAAAGTAGAATCAAAGTAAAATAAAACACCGTGGCATGTGTATTATAATAACCCATCGTGAGTACTTGTTAATAAACTCCTACCATGGCATGTGTGTTATAAGTCCATGGGTAGAAACTTAATTAAATTCTAAACTTCTAATTTAGAAAACTTAACTTAGAGAACTTAAACTTAGAAACTTAAGCTTAGAAAATAAAAGATTCTAAGTTATCTTGAGTTCTAAGTTTAGAGTCTTAGGCTTTCTAAGTTAGAAGTGGAGAAGTTTAGAAGTCTTAGAATTGCAAGTTTTAGAAAATAATCCCATAAGTTAGTAGAAGCTTATGGAAGGCCCTTCTTGCTATAAGAAGAGAGGCATTTCCCTTGTAAAACAACACTCTGAGATTATGCTAAATTGCTCTCTCTTTGAGATTATCATTCTATTTCTTTGTGTTCCCATTGGAAGGTGCATAGCTTGAGGGAAGGTGCTCGGGCCTCCTCTTGCCTCCTTTCATTGGATTATTGTGGCATGCTTTATTTGATAATTATTTAGTTAGTCGCAATTTATTATTTCATTTCCCCTTGGGAGTTAGTATTAGTTTTACGGTTTGCTAGTTGGGAAGCCTTAGCAAGCCTAGTTTATTGTTGATCCTTACTAGTTGGATACCGCCTTAGCCACGCCTTAATTAGTTTCTATTTCGAGCACCAGTTGGGAAGCCTTGGTGCTCCCTTTTCGTTTATGTTTTATTTCACAGTTGTTAAGCTTTGTAGAACTTAGAAGGTGGACGACCGGTCTACCACTATACTACGCATGAACTCTTCATTAGACCTAGCCACCGTAGAAAGTAGAAATACTTCCAACATTGGCGTTGTTGCCGCTTTCTAAGTTTTTTTTTTTACATAGCTTACTTGTTTTTTTTTTTACTAACGTGCTTGTGTGTATGCTTACTTGCTATTTTCCTTCACACTACAGCACAAGACTTCTCTCCAAGTCCTACAAGAGCTGTTGAGCAACCTATCAAGCCGGGGGGAAGCAACAAAAGTGTCAACTTGGGCATTTTCTTTGAAAGAAGTGACCCAAGTGACATTTTTTTTCGACCAAACAAGCATATCAGAATTCGTTGGTCTGTCTGCAGCCATAACAAACATGGATCTTCCATTCTATCACCTCCACGAATTCTGACCCTGCTTACATTTTTCGAAAACCCACTGTTTTACTATCAAAATCCTTTGTTTTCCACTCAAATCTTTGTGTCGAAATTCGCCGGCTTCACTGAGGTTAGATCTATGCAAGATCAGTCCTCCAACAGCTCCGCAAATTCTATCTTAGAGATTTAGCCTGTTTTCTGTCAGAAAATCACTTTTTCCACTTTTATTCTTATCTATCAGCAAAACATCCGTATCAGAATTCGTCGACCATACCACGAAATCGCCCACAGTCTGAACGATTTCTATACATTCTCTGCGAATTCTGTCCTTCACAAAGAAGCAAAAAAAATTTTTAAAATTCATATTCTGTCTGTGAAAACTTCTTATCAGAATTTGCCGACCTACCATGAAATCGTCCACAATGTGCACGATTTCTGACGAATTCCAAAAAAAAAAAAAAAAATCTCAGTATCAGAATTCGCCGACCATCCCATGAAATCGCCCACAGTCTGAACAATTTCTATACATCCTCTGTGAATTCTGTCCTTTACAAAAAAACCAAAAATTTTAAAAATTCATATTCTGTCTATGAAAACTCCTTATCAGAATTCGCCGATCATACCACGAAATCGTCCACAATATGCCCAATTTCTAGTGAATTCTAAAAAAAAAAAAAAAAATTTCTGAATATCAAAATTCGCCGACTATCCCACAAAATCGCCCACAGTCTGAACGATTTCCATACATCCTCTACGAATTCTATCCTTTACAAAAAAGTCAAAAAATTAAAAAAATTCATATTTTGTCAGTGAAAATTAACTGTCAGAATTTGCGAGTATTGTATTATGATTCAACAGCCTGTTTGTGACTTCTGTTACTCCAGGAAAGTATAGATTCGAGCCAAATTCACTATCTTGCAAGTAAACCACTTTTGTGATCTTTTGTGACCAAGTACAGTACTGTACTGATCATTTGTACTGTTATTCTGTTTCTCATTCTGCATCATGTCACGAGATTGTGCTGAATCTTTTAATGCTGCACCTCCATGCGTAGAACGCAGAATCCCACGCATTGTTGCACCAAAGTACGATGGAGAATCTGACCCAGATAGATTTCTTCAAAACTTTGATAATGCATGTCACTTCTATGGAGACACCTCTGAAACTGAAAAGCTCAAACTATTTCCTATGGTGCTCTATGGAACAGCCAAAGAGTGGTATCTCAACCTAGAAGTTCTTGATCTTATTTCTTGGAATACCTTCAAAGACGCTCTTATCAAGCGTTTCAAACTTTCTAAACTGACTCAAAGTCCATTCATCCAAATCACACATATCAAGATGCATCGCGAAGAGTCTGTAAGAAGCTACATTGAACATTTTAAACGTCTCAAGATAGAATGTGTTGATGAGCATATCACCGAACGAACGATCATCAAATTGTTCCTGGTTGGACTCCTTAAAAGTATCCACTGAGAACTGAAACCAGTTGATCTTTATGATCAACTTAAGGATGTCATGACTGATGCCATTTGCGAAGAAGACGAGGGGTCCGATGAAGACTTTGATTACCACGACAAGAAATCCAAACTCCTCGAACATCTTCACAACCAAAAGATTGGGAATACAGCCCAATCTTTAGAACTTCTACATCAAATGGAAACTTGGCAGCAAGCTCAACAAACTCACATGGACAAACTAACGACTGATTTCCAAAATGCTATGAAAAATATTGTTGATAAATCTTTTCCAGCAAGAGAACATGTTTGGTGTCCTATCTGTTTGCAGAATCGTCCCCATTTGAAAACCCATCTCCCACTAGCACCCAGACCAATGTATCAGGATTACCGCCCCTTCACTCCACAACAACCCATGCCACCACTAGGAGTTTATCAACCACGACCAATTGCACCCAATTAGTTCCAACCACACTAGCACTTTGTCGTTAATCAACCCATTTCACAACCAGCTGTGCATTTTTTTGATCCAAATTCCATAGATCTATCAACTTATTTTGTGGACGTCACTACTCCACCAGGATACTCCTCTGAAGCAGTGGTATATTATCCATATGAACCTAATGCCCCGATATACGATCCAAACCAAGCTGTGTTTACGACGCAACAATTTCTCGTAATACACGGATGCTTTATCTGTGCAGATAAACATCCTAGTATTTGCTGCCCAAACAAACTTCGTTTTCCACCAGCTTGTGAAAATTGTGGCATTGACCACCATGTTAAGGATTGCCCTTCACGCTTGCGCTGACACAGTTGTGCTATGTCTGGGAGATTTACTGATTGACGTTTGTTATGTGAGTCCAAATATGTGTTTGTAAGTCTGTAACCTATGTCATTTTGTGACATGTTCTTTTAGTTTGCTCATTTTTTTACTTTTCTTTTTACACCCTTTTACGTTATGTTTTTGTTTTCTTGCATGTCTGTCAGTCAAAAAATCTTTAAAGTACTCAGGCGTAACTTTCAGCTTCTATTCCAAAACATTCAATTGTTGTACAGAGTCAAAAAGATCACACAACAACACTACCTTGTGCACCGCCATTATCACCATACTCCATCACATATTATCTACCGGTGTATCGCCAACACAAATTATCTTCACAAGCGATGTTGTGCAACCCCAAAGCACAATTCAAATGTGAGGAAAAATCACTACTCAGAAGACACAAGCCAGAGACTACTCACACACGCTTCCACGCAATATTTTTTTTCATGTGTGGACTCCCAAGAAACAACATATAGGTTGGAGAAAAGTCGTTAAGGGACTTCACAATATATGTTCTATTTGGAAATCATCGGAGCACATTATCTGGCTACCAATATTATCCAACAAATGATCCATCTTTTCAACAAGATGGAATGTTCACAAAAAACCACAACCACCTTCAATAAGCAGTTGGTTTTATGTAAGCGATACAAAATCCACACTTTTTCAGCTATATATCCATGCCAGCTACTTCAACAAGCTCAAAAGTTGCAATAATGAAGAAATTCCAAATCCATCAGTGAATGGAACTATAGATACACAATCCCAAGGACAAATGTCATTTTCAATGGCAAACAATGATGACTCTTTGGAAAAATGTACATTGAGCATTGGTTATGAACATGTATAAAAAGACACGCAAGATCTCTATCATCCCTTGTCCACACCCATTCCTTCCCCGATGATACACCATATAATTAATCTTGAAGCTTCATATCACTTTTCTCATCCATGCTTCAAGTCCTCATTCCTGTGAAAATTGTCAACATTTCCTAGCTAGTTTGAGACCTAAATTGGCTAAAATTGTAAATAGTTTTGGTTCTGGAGTTTTGCACGTGTGAACCAGGCCACAATGTTTTTATTTACTGTATTTTTTCAGTATGATGAAGTGTCAAACTTCATACCCTTCAAAATGAGACCATTTTGATGTATTTTGGTCATATAAGCCATTTTTAGCTATTTTTCCTATATAGGGAATATCTAGGGTCAAGTACCTTCTAGAGAGAGGAGAGAGAGTCATCTTCCTCATCCATAAATAGTAGGGAAGTCGTGGAGAACAGGTTGGAGAAACCTTTTGTATGCTTCATTGAGATCAATAGATCATTGTCATTGTTTCTTCCTCCATTGAGAGCATTGTTGTGTGTATTGTCTTCAAGCTATTGTGTATGATCTTAGGTGCTTTCCAAAAGTGGTAGGCTGATGTATTATGGACTGTATAATGCTATTTTGGGCCGCACTTGATGTTTATGGAAGTTTCCATTTGTGATAAATGTTTTTTGATCAAGTTCTTTGCATTCTAGGTAGCATAGAATGTGTTGCCAATTCCTAGCTTATGTAGTTTGGAGTGCAAGCATTCAAGCCAATGATCTTGGAGTTTAGATCCACTTAGGATCTGTATTTTTCACATGGTATCAGATCTGGTTGGCTTCTATTTACAGTAAGTATTCCATTTTTGGTGATATTTGGATGTTTGATCAAGTTCTAGCATGATTTTGCATTGCTTTGTTGATCAAATCTTACTAACCTTTGTTTTGTGAGTTGAACTTGTGGATCAAAAGCATATTTCAGGTCTATTGAAGATCAGAGGCTGAAAAGAAACTATTTTGGATCAGATCATAACACCTAATCATTTGTGATTGTGAGGCTTGTGCATATTCAATACTAACAATGTTCTTTTCAATCCTATTGTTGACAATCTCCATTCTTGGATGAACACTCTCCTTAAGTGGATGAAACTTCTCCTTAAGTGGATGACAAATGCTCTTTTGAGTGAGTTGTAATTCTCCTAAAGGCTGAGCAAAGCTCCCATTTGGATGAAAGATCCCCTTTTTTGGGTGAACATATTGTAAGCTCCATTGTGAAGAGCATATTGTAAAGATTGTCATCAATTTTGGCATAAATTTTGGTGTACTTTGTTGAGCATGTAAGTAACTCTCCTTATGTAATTTGATTGGAGCATTTGCTGGAAGGTGTTAACCATTATGCAAGTGTGTTTTCAGGTTCTTAACAGGTTGAGGAACATTCTCATGTGAAGTGATCTTAGATCTACATCTAAACACCAAGATTTGACAAGATAGTGAAGCTAGTCTTGTGATTCACTAAGTGTGCTCATTCATTCACCTCTAAATCTTGTATTTATCACTTGATGGAGTTTATAAACTTTTAGAAGTGTGGTTTACATGTGGTTTTACAGGTTGAATCAATATTTTATGTGTTGATCATATGTTGATCAAGTTTGTTCATTACTAGGTAATCTTGGCATCCTAGTTTTGGGTATTTTCTAAGAATGCAAGTAACTCTTCACACCATAACTTGATTTGGTCACTTGCTGGAAAGTTTGAGAGCTTAAGCAAGAGTGTGTTCAGGTTGGTTTGATTTTGTAATCCATTCTTAGTGTGTGCAAAGTGTTGCATGTGTTTCAATCTTCCTTTCTATGCTTGGAAACCATCTAGGTTCAAGATAGAAGTGTTTTAGGGTCCTAAATCTTCATAGATCTCTTTATCTATCATTTGTTGAGAGAAAAGTGAGTGCTAAGTGCTTTAGGACAGAACCTAAAAGTTGAAGAAACATTAGAATCATGGCTTCCAATGGTGGGATCATGCTAGAGTCTAGTGAAAGGTTGAGTTCATCAAACTACTCTACTTGGAAAGTGAGGATGGAGTCCTTACTTGAGTTGAATGAACTCATGGACATAGTTGCAGAAATTGAAGAGAGACCTCTCACACTTCAAGAGCAACAAAGGTTTGATAAGAAGGCCAAAAGGGCTCTTCATATCATTAAAATGAATGTTACAAATGAACTTCTCAAGGAAGTTGGAAAGTGTCAAAGTGCAAGTGAGGCATGGAATGCCTTAAAGAAGCTCTTTGAATCAAAGTCCACATCTAGGGTATTGACCCTAAGGAGACAAATATTTTCTAGTAGGCAAAGAGAGGGTGAAAGTGCTCATGCATTTATCTTGAGAGTTAAGTCCCTAAGTGATGATTTAGCATGCATTGATGAGAACATAAAAGATGGTGAAATAGTCCAAGTTATGTTGAATGGTTTGCTAAATGAACATGCTAACCTTGTGCAAAGTTTTGCCATTCAAAGAGTCTTGCCAAGTGTGGTTGACTTGCAAGAAATCTTATTGGCTGAAGAACATAGGTTGCAATCAAAGCTTGATGGTGCATCCTTGCAAGGTGGAGGTGAAGAGGCTTTCTTCACAAAAGGCAAATTCAAGGGCAAAGGTAAAGGCAAAGGGAAATGGTCCAAAGGTGGTAACTTTGATCATGATGATCACTCTTCCTCTTCCTCTTCTACTAAGAACAATAAGTCAAAGTTCAAGTGCTTTTATTGTGGGATAAAAGGTCATTTTGCAAATGAATGTTATAAGAAGAAAAGAGAGCAAGGAGAGAGGCAAGGAAATCTTACAATAGATGAGGAAGAACATAACACATGTGAATCACTTGTTATGACTTCAAGTTTGTTAGCCAACATAGATGATAATGATCCTTGGTGGATTGATAGTGGAGCCTCATCTCACATGACAAGACATAAGGAATACTTTACATCCTTATTGTCTTATGAGGGAGAAGGTAACATCATCTACACTGCAAATGATGGTCAATGTGACATCAAAGGCATAGGCACTATTCCTATTTCCCTTTCAACAAATAGGAAAGCAAATCTTGAAAATGTTTTGTACATTCCTTCAATCACTAAGAATTTGCTTAGTGTAAGTCAAATGATTGACAAAGGACTTGATGTGGAGTTCATTGGAGATGCATGTTTGATAAGTAAATGTGGATCCTTGATTGCTCAAGGTAGGAGGCATGGTAAACTTTTCAAGCTTGATGCATGTGTGATCTCTAATCATGAAGGATGTATGGCTAGGGAGCAATTGACAAACCAAGAAGTTTGGCACAAGAGGTTGGGCCATCCCAACTTCAAATCTTTGGAGGTAATGGCAAAGAAAGAGCTTGTTCTTGGTCTCCCTAAAAGTCTTGTTGCAAACAATAGTGTTTGTGAACATTGTGCCTTGTCCAAATCTCATAAACTTGCTTATTCTAGATCTACTTCTAGATCTAAAGAAGCTTTTCAACTTGTGCATTCTGATATTCATTCTTCTAGTACAACTAGCAATGGTGGGGCAAAGATGTATGCAACTTTCATTGATGACTTTAGTAGGTATACTTGGATCTATCTTCTTAAAAGTAAGGATGAAGTGTTTGCTGCATTTGTCAAGTTCAAGAATGAAATGGAAAACCAATTCAATACAAAGATCAAATGCTTAAGATCTGATAATGGAGGAGAATACACCTCAAATAGGTTCAAAGACTTTTGTATAGCACATGGGATTAAGAGGGAGATGTCTAGTCCTAGGACTCCACAACAGAATGGAGTGGCCGAGAGGAAGAATAGAACCCTTTGTGAATGTGCCAAGGCAATGAGACTACATGCTAATCTTGCTAAGTCTTTTTGGGGGGAAGCTTTAGCATGTGCTAACTATCTATGTAATAGATGGACAAGTGCTTCCTTGGATGGTAAAACTCCTCATGAGGTTCTTTATGGTAGAAGGCCGAGTGTCAAGCATTGTAGGATCTTTGGATGTACATGTTTTGTCAATATCACACTTGATGATAGAACTAAAGAAGATCCTTCATCAAAGAAGGGTGTGTTTGTTGGCTATAGTGAAGTAAGCAAGGCTTACAAAGTGTACATTCCTTCTACAAAGAAATTTGTCATAAGTAGGGATGTCATCTTTCATGAAGAGAATGTTTCCAATGTTGTTGATGTTGATGTTGATGTGCCTACTAATCATCATGATGTGCAAGATGTCTTGGATGAAGATGGAGATGCCACTCCAAAGCAAACTTCAAGGAAGACTCAAAGGCAAAGGGCTAAGCCATCAAGGCTAACCTATGATGAAAAAGGAAAGCAAGTGGTGGACAACTCTAACTTTGCTTTTCTTACCTCTTTTGATGAACCAACTTGTGTAGGTGAAGCAATTCAAAAGAAGGAATGGATCCAAGCCATGGATCATGAGCATCAAGCACTCATCAAAAGCAACACATGGAGGTTGGTAAAGCTTCCAAAGGACAAGAAGGCAATTGGTTGTAAGTGGATCTTCAAGATCAAGACAAATCAAGATGGATCAATCAACAAGTACAAGGCAAGGTTGGTGGCAAAGGGGTATGCTCAAGAATATGGTATTGACTATGATGAGACCTTTGCACCCGTGGCAAAGATGGTAACTATTCGAATCCTAATCTCTCTTGCAACTCTTTATGATTGGGATATGTGGCAAATGGATGTTACTAATGCCTTCTTGAATGGTGATCTTGAAGAAGATATTTACATGGAGCAACCCGAGGGCTATGTTTCACATGATGAGCCTAATCATGTGTGCTATCTCCAAAAGAGTTTGTATGGGCTAAAGCAAGCACCAAGGAGTTGGTATGCTAAGCTCAATTCCTTCTTACTTTCTCAAAACTTTGTTATGAGTGAGTATGATCATTCTCTCTACTTTAGATTGAATGAAAATGATATCACTTTACTTTTGATCTATGTTGATGACATTATCTTAAGTGGTGGTAACAATCTAGATATAGATGAAATCAAGATGGCACTCAAAAGAGAGTTTGAAATTCAAGATCTTGGTAAACTTCATTATATCTTAGGAATAGAGATTATTAGAACTTCTAAATCTACATTCATATGTCAAGAAAAGTATGTTAACTCTATTCTAAAAAGGTTTCATATGGAAGATTGTAAAGTTGTTTCTACTCCTATGGAATCAAATGTAAAGCTAACTACAAGAAGTAATGAAAGATCCTTCAAGGACATTACTCTCTATAGAAAGCTAATAGGATCTCTTATATGGTTAACCATCACAAGACCTGATCTAAGCTTTGTGGTTGGTAAACTAAGTCAATTTATGCAAGATCCTAGTGAGGCTCATTGGAACCTAGGAAAGAGAGTACTTAGATACATCTCGGGATCTAGAGATTTTGGCATCTTGTATGGAGGTACTACACCTAACCTTTGTGGATTTTCAGATTCAGATTTTGCAGGTGATCAAATGGATAGGAAGTCAACAAGTGCCTTTGCAATCTATCTTGGAGATGGAGTGGTCTCATGGCTATCAAAGAAGCAACCAACTATCTCTCTATCTTCCACCGAAGCCGAGTACAAGGCATTAACAACATGCACCAAGGAGATTCTTTGGATCAAGAGGATGTTATTGGATCTTCACTTGCTGGAACCAGAGAAGACTCCAATCATACTTTGTGATAACCTTTCAGCCCAAAGCTTGGCAAGCAATCCTGTTTTTCATGCAAGGAGCAAGCACATTGAGATTGCTCACCATTTTGTGAGAGATCAAGTCATTGCCAAAGAGGTGGAGCTTCAACATGTCTCTTCAAAGGAGTGTGTGGCTGATATCTTCACCAAACCATTGGGAAAGGACCTATATTTAATGCATAGATCTAATCTTGGAATGTGCTCAAAGACTATGTTGAAACTAGCATCCAATGTTGAAGAGGGAGTGTGAAAATTGTCAGCATTTCCTAGCTAGTTTGAGACCTAAATTGGCTAAAATTGTAAATAGTTTTGGTTCTGGAGTTTTGCACGTGTGAACCAGGCCACAATGTTTTTATTTACTGTATTTTTTCAGTATGATGAAGTGTCAAACTTCATACCCTTCAAAATGAGACCATTTTGATGTATTTTGGTCATATAAGCCATTTTTAGCTATTTTTCCTATATAGGGAATATCTAGGGTCAAGTACCTTCTAGAGAGAGGAGAGAGAGTCATCTTCCTCATCCATAAATAGTAGGGAAGTCGTGGAGAACAGGTTGGAGAAACCTTTTGTATGCTTCATTGAGATCAATAGATCATTGTCATTGTTTCTTCCTCCATTGAGAGCATTGTTGTGTGTATTGTCTTCAAGCTATTGTGTATGATCTTAGGTGCTTTCCAAAAGTGGTAGACTGATGTATTATGGACTGTATAATGCTATTTTGGGCCGCACTTGATGTTTATGGAAGTTTCCATTTGTGATAAATGTTTTTTGATCAAGTTCTTTGCATTCTAGGTAGCATAGAATGTGTTGCCAATTCCTAGCTTATGTAGTTTGGAGTGCAAGCATTCAAGCCAATGATCTTGGAGTTTAGATCCACTTAGGATCTGTATTTTTCACAATTCCCACCTGATTGATCATTCTGAACTTGCTCTAGTTCTCACTTGAAGCACTTCGTGGAGCAGACAAGTCTGCAGCATCTACAGCATACAAATGATGCCAATTCAGAACTCCCGCCGAGCCAAGACAAGCATATTATCAAAAGGACCTTGGAGATTTTTTACAACACAACAAGGGGTGTTGTCGCAATTACAGAAATCGGCAAATTATTAACTTGTTGACTATTCAAAGGGCACTACTTTATACAAAAAAAATAAAAGGGCGATCGTTCAAGCCTCTATTCCAAGCAGTCCTTTATGGAGTTGTCAACGGTACAATTAAGTTACAATGCGACAATCACAATTATGCCAACATTATGTTTTCAAGAGACTACTATGAGCAACAAACCGTCGATCTATTCACCCACCTCCACCACCCTCTATATCCGACTCACATCTTGCCACTTACCCTCACCTTCATCTCATTACCGTTCATTCTCACCTTGTGTTGTTCAACAACCCAAGGTCTTGTACATCATCCATTGAATCATCAGCGTGAGCAATTGGAAATACAAACCATCAAAGAGCCAAATCTTTGGAGACACTCATCCTTCTTCAAAGCTTCATCTCCTATAGAGCAGCACTTCACAAAAAGTTCCATGTCTACAAGTGCACTGACTTTGACTCCTACACCATAAGGAGTGGAGTTCTTTCTATTACCATTGGTATGGGACCGCCAATCAAATAAGGATGGGGATAGTGTTAGCAACAAAGTAAAATCAAAGTAAAATAAAACACCGTGGCATGTGTATTATAAGCCCACTGTGAGTACTTGTTAATAAACTTCTACCATGACATGTGTGTTATAAGTCCATGGGTAGAAACTTAATTAAATTCTAAACTTCTAAGTTAGAAAACTTAACTTAGAGAACTTCAACTTAGAAACTTAAGCTTAGAAAATAAAAGATTCCAAGTTATCTTGAGTTCTAAGTTTAGAGTCTTAGGCTTTCTAAGTTAGAAGTGGAGAAGTTTAGAAGTCTTAGAATTGCAAGTTTTAGAAAATAATCCCATAAGTTAGTAGAAGCTTATGGAAGGCCCTTCTTGCTATAAGAAGAGAGGCATTTCCCTTGTAAAACAACACTCTGAGATTATGCTAAATTGCTCTCTCTTTGAGATTATCATTCTATTTCTTTGTGTTCCCATTGAAAGGCGCATAGCTTGAGGGAAGGTGCTCGGGCCTCCTCTTGCCTCCTTTCATTGGATTATTGTGGCATGCTTTATTTGATAATTATTTAGTTAGCCGCAATTTATTATTTATTTTCCTTTGGGAGTTAGTATTAGTTTTACGGTTTGCTAGTTGGGAAGCCTTAGCAAGCCTAGTTTATTGTTGATCCTTGCTAGTTGGGTACCGCCTTAGCAAGTTTATTTACTTTCCAAGTAGTGGCTAGTTGGTACCGCCTTAGCCACACCTTAATTAGTTTCTATTTCGAGCACCAGTTGGGAAGCCTTGGTGCTCTCTTTTCGTTTATGTTTTTATTTCACAGTTGTTAAGCTTTGTAGAACTTAGAAGGTGGATGATGTTGAATTTCACACGTGTGGATTGTCCACTGTTAAAAATTCACAATTCTAGCTTGACTAGTTTTGGTCATATGACTTGTAAATAGTTAGATGGTCATGATGTGGCTTGTCACACGTGCCAAATAGCATAGGATTCCATTCATAAGGATGTTCTCAAGTAGACCTAAGTGTTAGAACCTTTGGAATAAGTCCAAATTATGCTTAGATACAAGGGAGAAAAAATAGGAGCTATTTTTGGTAATTTTTGCATTGTTGAGGGATCTCCAAGATTCCAACCCTAACTTGGTAGGGATGAAAGATCCACCAAAATTAGAATTAGGGATAGGTTTAGGGCTACTCATACCTGCCCAAAACCGTGATGGATCATGTATATATAGGTGATGATATCTCACCAAAATCAATCAAGCAATTTCATGTTTTTTCTCTCATAATGGTGCAATTGCTCTCTATGTTCATAATTGTTTGAGTACTTGTGATTACTAATGATTATAGGATTGAATGTAGGTCTGGTGTACAGTACTCAGACTGTGGGAGGCCGTACTTTCACACGTGTGAAGCCTTCTTCAAGGATTTGGGCCATTTAGTGAGGTTCAAGCATAGATTTTTGATGGATTTTGATGGTTCAACTTGTGCTAATCTTATGAAATCATAATCTATTGTTTCCCTCATCATTTCAAGTGTTTTAGGATCCTTATTTGCTATAATTTTTACATGGTATCAGAGCCTAAAGGCTGAAATGAGCTAAATCCTTGGTTTTCACTCAATTTGATCACAATTTTTGATCTAAATCTTGTGTAGATTGGATCTTAGCATCTAGTATTGATTCTAGAACTCAAAGTGAGTCAAATACATTGGAGATTGGTGTTGTGTGACTTCATTTGCAGGTGTTTAGGTGTCTAAAACCAGAGGCAAAGTTGAATTCAATTCACATTACCAAGATAGCAAGTTTTGCTTGCTCCAAGCATTGATTTCTAAGCGAGTTTTGGAGGTGATTTCATAGAGAAGGCTTTCTAGCATTCAAGGAGAGGGAAGATCAGAGTTTTGGGGACTCTTCAAGGCTGTTCTAAGGTGTAGTAGGCACCTCCTAAAGTGATTTAGGTTCAGTCCAACCATTGCTTGACTTATGCACCAAATTAGATCAATTTTTCATCAATTTTGATCATTTTTTGCTTGTGATTGGATAGTAGATTGTGTTGCATCCTCATTAAGTTCCATTTAGATCTTTTACAAGTGATTTTGGAAGTATATTAGGTTGCTGAAATTCACTCTTGATCAGATCATTTGGAAGCTTTAATGTTCTTTATAGAAAGAGGGGCAATTCTACTAGTATTGTCTACTTCAATCAAGCAAGTGCATTGTTTCTAGTATTCTATGATTTGATTTTGTTAGAGATCATTCTTAGATCTTTATAGGAAGTCTATTACTGATCTTTTCAGGTTCCTAAGAAGTGGGATAAGGTAGACCTTCAATCAAATCAATAGAAGTAACCTTCATTTGTGTCAAGTCCTTGATTAGGAGACTAGATGGCATCTATAAATGCATATCTTTTGGATACTAATGAAAGGCTCAACAAAACTAACTATTCCATATGGAAAGTTAGAATGGAATCTATCATGATCATGCAAGATCTGATGGAAATTGTAAATGGTAAGGAGGGTGAACCTATTCATCCTCAAGAAAAAGCCAAATACATCAAGAGGTGCAATGTTGCACTACATTGCATAAAAATGAATGTTGCAAATGAACTCTTAAGAGAGGTAGGAGATTGCACTTCATCTCAAGATGCTTGGGAGACTTTGCAAAAGGTCTATGAATCCAAGAACCAAACTAGAATGTTAGCTTTGAAGAATCAAATCTATAGAAGCTATCAAAAGAAAGGAGAGAGTGCACATACTTTTGTCCTAAGAGTAAAGGAATTGAACAAAGAGCTAGCCTTTATAGGTGACCCTATCAAGGATGAAGAGCTTGTTCAACTCATATTGAATGGACTAAGCTTTGAATTTGACAATTTGGTTCAGGGATATGCAATTATGGGTAAGCTACCCATACTTGAAGAGCTCCAAGGCACACTCATGGCCGAGGAATCAAGAAGGAGCCAAATGCAAGAGAGGATGGATAGGCTTTCCATCCAAGGTGGAGATGACCAAGCTCTCTTCACCAAAGGCAAAGGCAAGTCCAAAGGCAAAGGATCAACATTCAAGAAGTCTACAAAGCTTGAGGATCAAGAAGGACCCCCAAAGGCATCTCCATCAACCACCAAAGTCAAGAAGGACAAATCAAAGGTGAAGTGTTACTATTGTAGCAAGATGGGGCATTATGCCTCGGAATGCTTCAAGAGGAAGCAAGATCAAAGCCAAGCCAACATGAGCAAAGAGGAGGAGGAGGAGAGTTCACATGAGGACTCTCTCATGATGTCCATATTTTCTTCAACAAGCTTCAAAGGAGAAGATCCTTGGTGGATTGACTCGGGTGCTAGTTCACACATGACTAGTAAAAGGGAGTTTTTCTCTTCTCTCTTATCTTATGATGGACCTGTAAAGTCTATCTATACAGCAAATGATGAAGCTTGTAAGATTGAAGGAGTTGGTAGCATTCCCCTTTGCTTAGGATCTTCCAAAAAGATCAACATAGAAGGTGTTTTGTACATTCCTACAATAACAAAGAATCTACTAAGTGTTGGCCAAATGGTAGACAATGGTTTCAATGTTGACTTTGCTTCAAATGAATGTTTCATCAAGAAGAAGGGTAAGATAGTGGCTAAGGGCACTAGACTTGGCAAACTTTATAAGTTGGATGCATTTGTGGATACTAATGTTGTCATGTTGGCCGAGAAGAGCAAGATATCTACCTTTACTTTATGGCACAAAAGACTTGGACATGTCAACTTGGGTTCCATGGAGGCTATGATCAAGGAGGAGTATGTTTTAGGCCTACCAAGGTCTATTGGGAAGGAAGACAAGGTTTGTGAAGCTTGTGCCTTATCCAAGGCACATAAGAAGGTGTTTCCTAACTCCATCACAAAGTCATCTCATCCTCTTGAACTCATACACTCGGATGTGCACATTGCTAGCACCAAATCTAATGGAGGTTCATCCATGTTTTTAACCTTCATTGATGACTACTCAAGATATTGTTGGGTGTTCTTACTTTCTTTCAAGTCTCAAGTATTTGATACTTTTGTAAAGTTCAAGTTGTTTGTGGAAAAGCATCATAATCATAGCATCAAAATTCTTAGAAGTGACAATGGTGGAGAATTCATCTCCAATGAGTTCAAGGCCTTTTGTGAGGAGGAAGGGATCAAGAAAGAGACTTCTTGTCCTTACACTCCTCAACAAAATGGAGTTGCTGAAAGAAGGAATAGAACATTATGTGAATGTTCTAAGGCTTTAAGATTAGATGCTTGTTTGCCCAAATCCTTTTGGGGTGAGTCTCTTGTATGTGCAAACTACTTGATGAATAGGGTGTCTTGCAAAGCAATTGAAGGCAAAACTCCTTATGAGATGTTGTATGGAAAGAAACCCAATCTTAATCACTTGAAAGTTTTTGGGTGTATATGTTATGTGCATGTGCCATTGGAAACAAGAACCAAGGAGGATCCATCTTCCACAAGAGGGATCATGCTTGGATATGCAAGCTCAAGCAAGGGCTACAAAGTCTATCTCCCATCCTTGAACAAATTTGTTGTTTCAAGGGATGTCATCTTTGATGAACATCATATGCATATGCTTGAAGAAGGCTCAAGTGCTCCAACAATCAAGAAGAAGATGGCCGAGGAGCAAGATCTTGGTTTTGAGGAGGAGCTCATGGAGGAGCAAGCACCAAACCCACCTATCACACCAAGGAGATCTTCAAGGGCAAAAGTGGAGCCATCAAGGCTCACATATCAAGGGAAAGGACAGCAAGTTGAGGGTATCTCATCCACTTCTTATGCTTTATCTAGTTTTGAAGAACCGTCTAATGTTGAAGATGCATTGAACTCCAAAGAATGGTATAAAGCTATGTTGGATGAGTATGATGCCTTGATTGAGAATGAAACTTGGTTGCTTGTTGAGAGACCTCAAAGGAATGTAATAGGATGCAAGTGGGTCTTCAAGCTTAAGTTGAATGCAAATGGGAGTGTTAACAAACATAAAGCAAGATTAGTTGCAAAAGGTTATGCTCAAGAGAGAGGGATAGACTATGAGGAAACTTTTGCACCCGTGGCCAAGATGGTCACAATAAGGCTAATCATTGCACTTGCATCACATTTTGGATGGATTCTATGTCAAATGGATGTCTCTAATGCTTTCTTGAATGGTTTTTTGGAAGAAGATATCTATATGGAGCAGCCACAAGGGTTCATCAAGCATGGAATGGAGAACAAAGTATGCCATCTCCAAAGAAGCATCTATGGCTTGAAGCAAGCCTCGAGATCTTGGAATTCAAGACTACATTGCTATCTTATTTCACTTTCTTTTGTTCAAAGTGAATATGATCCCACTCTTTACATTAAGTTTGATGATGTTGGTATTGTACTTTTACTCATTTATGTAGATGACATCATCATTAGTGGAAATAGTGTTGATGGTATTGAAAAAATCAAGATAGATCTATCCTTAGAGTTCAAGATGGTAGATCTAGGGTGTCTTCACTTCATCTTAGGCATAGAAGTACTTAGAGGGTCTGATTTTATCTTTATAAGTCAAGTAAACTATGCTCAAAGTCTTTTGAAGAAGTTTAAGATGGAAGTATGCAAAAGTGTTGACACACCAATGGAGCAAGATGTAAAAGTGCCAAATGAAGATGATGAAAGATCCTTCATGGACATCACTTTGTTTAGGCAACTTATAGGTTCCTTAATGTGGATCACTATAACTAGACCAGATCTTAGCTTTAGTGTATGTAGGTTGAGCCAATCCATGCAAAAGCCATTGAATATCCATTGGAAAAAGGCTAAGAGGATTCTAAGATACATCTCGGGTACATTGGATTTTGGGATTCTATATAGAGGAGATGTGATTAACCTTCATGCATTTAGTGATTCAGATTTTGCAGGGGACAAGAGGGATAGGAAATCAACAAGTGCCTATTCAACTTTCATAGGAGAAGGTGTGGTTTCATGGCTTTCAAAAAAGCAAGAAACTATATCTCTATCTTCAACCGAGGCCGAGTACAAAGCTTTGACAACCACTACAAAGGAGGTACTTTGGATCAAGAGATTATTGGTGGAGCTAAAGATCATGGATTCAGAGGAGGCACCAATCATCTACAATGACAATATATCAGCCCAACACCTTGCATCTAACCCAATCTTCCATGCAAGATCTAAGCACATTGAGATATGCCATCACTTTGTGAGAGAAATGGTGCAAGCCAAGGAGATTGCTTTGGAGCATGTTCCAAGCAATGAATGTGTAGCTGATCTACTTACTAAACCACTTCAAAAGACACCTTTTATGAAGTTCAGATCATCACTTGGAGTGATTAGTAAAGCAATGATTGAACCAAGCTAGATAGTGAGGAGGAGTGTTAAAAATTCACAATTCTAGCTTGACTAGTTTTGGTCATATGACTTGTAAATAGTTAGATGGTCATGATGTGGCTTGTCACACGTGCCAAATAGCATAGGATTCCATTCATAAGGATGTTCTCAAGTAGACCTAAGTGTTAGAACCTTTGGAATGAGTCCAAATTATGCTTAGATACAAGGGAGAAAAAATAGGAGCTATTTTTGGTAATTTTTGCATTGTTGAGGGATCTCCAAGATTCCAACCCTAACTTGGTAGGGATGAAAGATCCACCAAAATTAGCATTAGGGATAGGTTTAGGGCTACTCATACCTGCCCAAAACCGTGATGGATCATGTATATATAGGTGATGATATCTCACCAAAATCAATCAAGCAATTTCATGTTTTTTCTCTCATAATGGTGCAATTGCTCTCTATGTTCATAATTGTTTGAGTACTTGTGATTACTAATGATTATAGGATTGAATGTAGGTCTGGTGTACAGTACTCAGACTGTGGGAGGCCGTACTTTCACACGTGTGAAGCCTTCTTCAAGGATTTGGGCCATTTAGTGAGGTTCAAGCATAGATTTTTGATGGATTTTGATGGTTCAACTTGTGCTAATCTTATGAAATCATAATCTATTGTTTCCCTCATCATTTCAAGTGTTTTAGGATCCTTATTTGCTGTAATTTTTACATCACTACATGTACTTGTGATCTCCTAAGGTGTGTAGATGCACCAAGATCAAGACTAGATTGAGATTGAAGATCTATCTTTGATTCTATGGCAAAAACACACTACTACATGCATTCAATCACTTCCAACTCTCACTCACATGTGTGGGAAGTGTTCCAAAAGTATTCTAAGTAGAAACAAGCTGCTCTCCTCGGGTAGAGAGAGAAAAACCATCATGAGCTCTCGAGTAGAGAGAGAAAGCTAGAAATTCAATGACACTCAAAATCCACTCAATCTCAAAATCAATTAGATCCAAATGAGGAGTACAATGATATTAGTAGATTCATGAGCTACCACTATGCTTAACTATGATTGGATCACACTTTGCCACCTCTTAATCCTATTGGACCATTGATCCATGCACCTCTAAATTATATTGGACTATATTCAAGCACACCTCAAATTCCTATTGGACCACACATGGTTTCACCTCTAAAACCTATTGGACCTCTTAAATTTCATCAAACAAAAGCATTACACTTGTCTACACTCTAATTGGAACAAGTTTGGCCTTCTACTCTATTTTGGCCCAATAGTGGCATTACAAGTGGAAATGGATAATCTGCCATCTATGCCAAATTTGACCCTATCAACATCCTACACCTAAATGCTTGACTATGAGATTCTATGAGACCCCTATATCAAACATTTTGATTTACTTCTACAATTTTCCACACGTGGGAACATCCTCCACACATGTGAGATTCACTTACAAACTTCTGTCATAAAAAATACCAAGCTAGATTTTTGCCAATTTCTCACAGACGACCGATCTACCACTATACTACGCATGAACTCTTCATTAGACCTAGCCACCGTAGAAAGTAGAAATACTTCCAACACCCAAGGAACAAGCAGTCTCAAGGGAAACGAGAGAACAATAATAGTTCTTTCTACGTCAAAGAGCCAGAAAGCTCGAAGATGGGTGAAGATAGGTCGAAGAAAAATAAAAATTTGATGGCCTATCTATGTACAAATGGCCTATCTATGTACAGACGTGTGTATAGCCTCCACATATGACACACAAGAGGTAATCCTTGATTCAGGAGCTACTTCACACTTCGTTACATCAAGACAAATAATGTCTGATTTTTGAAGTACTGATCCATCAAGATTCATAGAACTTGGAGATGGATCAAAACACCGAGTGAATGGTATTGGTTCGTTATGGCTCAATACAAACGGCAGAGACCGACGACTCGAAGATGTTCTCTTCATACCCACACTGCAACAAGATTTGCTATTAGTAGCAAAGATAGCAGATGCTGGGATTTGTGTGACATTTTCAGATGAAACATGTAATGTCGTTGAAGCCAGCACCAGTATGTTGATCGCACAAGGAAGACACAAAGGCTATCTGTATCGTTTGAGGGTACACCTACCAACAGATCAAGCACATCAAGCCCATGATTCTACAGATATTCTATGGCACAGGCGACTATGCCACATGAACTCAATGGCATTGTATCAAGCAAGCCAACATGGATCTAGGACAGGAGTAAGCATCTGAATGCAACTAGTTTGACCACCTGTGACACGTGCATGAGAGGGAAGATGTTCCAAACGCCATTTACCAGAGACCCCTACAGAACAACAATTATTTTGGAGCTCGTACATTCGGAAAATTGACATAAGTGAATGTCATATATTGTTTGATACACGTCGACGATATGTATTAGTATTGAACCGACAATATAGAACACGTCGATAGATATAATATCCCATTTATAACCCAAGTAGATATATTTACACGTGAATGGATGAATTATTGCTTATTATAATCAATATATCTGATACATATACTTAAATATCAATTTATGCAAAAAAATGGAATAAATGACGGCCTAGAAAAATTGTCATTTGTTTTGGTTTATATGACAGTTTTTCAGAAGCCATCATTTATGCCAAAAATTATATTTTTTTTGAAGTTTTATGGCTTCATGTGTAAATAAGTGGGCAAATAGAAGCTGTAAAATGGATATGATAATATAACATGCCTTTAAATTGATATAAGTGTGTCATATATTGTTTGATACACGACAAGAACATGTATTGAACTGACAATATAAAACACGTCGATAGGTATAATATTCCATGTATAACCCAAGTAGGTATATTTACACATGAATGAATGGATCATTGCCTATTATGATAAGTATATGTGAGACATAGACTTAAATATCAATTCATGCAGAAAAATTGAATAAATGACGGCCTAAAAAATCGTCATTTATTTTGGTTTATATGACAGTTTTTCAGAAGCTGTCATTTAAGCCAGAAATTATTTTTTTTGAAGTTTTATGGCTTCATGTGTAAATAAGTGGCCAAATAAAAGTTGTTAGACGAATATGATAGTATAACATGCCTTTAAATTGATATAGATGAATGTCATACATTGATTGAGACATGTCGATGATATGTATTAGTGTTGAACTGACAATATTATACACATCAATAGTTATAATATCCCATGTATAACCCAAGTAGGTAAATTTACACATGAATGGATGAATTACCGCCTATCATGATAAGTCTATGTGATTAGTAGACTTAAATATCAATTCATGCAAAAAAATGGAATTAATGACAACCTAAAAAACCATCATTTATTCTAATCTATATGACAGTTTATCAGAAGCCGTCATTTATGCCAAAAATTACAATTTATTTGAAGTTTTAAAACTCCATGTGTAGATAAGTGGGCAAATAAAAATTGCTAGATGATATGTATTGGTGTTGAATCTGACAGTTTAGAACAAGTGAATAGGTATGATATCCCATGCATAACCCAATTAGGTAAATTTACTCATGAATGGATGGACTATTGTCTATTCTGATAAATATATGTGATAAATAGACTTATATATCAATTCATGCAAAAAAATGGATTAAATGACGGCCTAGAAAACCATCATTTATGCTGGTTTATATGACAGTTTTTGAAAACCCGTCATTTATGTGAAAACTTACATTTTTTTTAAAGTTTTATGGCTTCATGTGTAGATAAGTGAGCAAATAAAAGTAGTTAGATGGATATAATAGTATAACATGCCCTTAAATGGATATAAGTGTGTCATATATTGTTTGATACACGTCGATGATATGTGTTAGTGTTGAATCCGACAATATAGAGCATGTCGATAGGTATAATATCCCATGTATAACCCAAGTAGGTAAATTCACACATGAATGGATGAATTAATGCCTATTATGAGACATAGACTTAAACATCAATTCATGAAAAAAATGGAATAAGTGACGGCCTAGAAAAATCATCATTTATATAGATTTATATGACAGTTTTTCAGAAGCCATCATTTATGCCAAAAATAACATTGTTTTTGAAGTTTTATGGCTTCATGTGTAGATAAGTGGGCAAATAAAAGTTGTAAGATGGATATGATAGTCTAACATGCTTTTAAATTGATATAAGTGTGTCATATATAGTTAGTCGATGATATGTGTTAGTGTTGAATCCGACAATATAGAACACATCTATAGGTATTATATCCGATGTATAACCCAAGTAGGGATATTTACACATGAATGGATGAAATATTGCTTATTATGATAAATATATTTGATACTTAGACTTAAATATCAACTCTTGCAAAAAATAGAATAAATGACGGGCCAGAAGACCATCATTTATTCTAGTTTATACGACAGTTTTTCAAAAGCCGTCATGTATGCCAAAAATTACATTTTTAAAAAGTTTTATGGCTTCATGTGTAGATAAGTGGTAAATATAAATTGTTAGATAGATCTGATAGTATAACATGCCTTTAAATTGATGTAAGTGTGTCACATAATGTTACACATCCATTATATGTATTGATATTAAATCTGACAATTTAGAACACGTGGATAGGTATAATATCCCCATCCATAAGCCAAGTAGGTAAATGTACACATGAATGGATGGATTACTGCCTATTATGATAAATATATGTGATAGAAGACTTATATATCAATTCATGCAAAAAAATGGATTAAGTGACGGCCTAGAAAAATCGTCATTTAATCTGGTTTATATGACAGTTTTTGAAAAGCCATCATTTATGCCAAAAATAACATTTTTTAAAGTTTTATGGCTTAATGGCTAGATAAGTGGGCAAATAAAAGTAGTTAGATGGATATGATAGTATAACATGCCCTTAAATTGATATAAGTGTGTCATATATTGTTTGATACACGTCGATGATATCTATTAGTGTTGAATCTGACAATATATAACACAACGATAGGTCTAATATCCCATGTATAACCCAAGTAGATAAATTTACACATGAATGGATGGAATACTACCTATTATGATAAGTATATGTGAGACATAGACTTAAATATCAATTCATGCAAAAAATGAAATAAATGATGGCCTAGAAAATTGTCATTTCTGTTGCTTTATATGATAGTTTTTCAAAAGCCGTCATTTATGTGAAAAACTCAGATCCAAAAGATGCTAAAGTTTCATAAAGATCTTGGCCATGGAAGTTATGCACATCTAGATTGAAAAAATGATAGAAATTGTGATGTTAAGCATACTAAACATCAACTAAACATCAAAATCTGATCATAAGCTTCCACAAACAGAAACTTGCTGTCCCTGTCCGTACTTCAGAGGCTACAACCTGCATTTCACACGTGTGAAGCCATAGCAACAAAGAAATCACAATTCTAGTGGCTAGAATGCAAGATATGAACAAAAAAGTGAGAGAGAAGAAGATGGACCTTCAAAGAGCATAACATTCATTCAATAGAATGAAAATGAGATGTGTACATACTCGTGGAGATGGCTATTTATAGCAGCCATAGTGCCTCTTGGCCACTTGTCTTATGATAGGCTAAAATTGGGGTCCAATAGGATTCACCCATATACCTAGAAATTTGGTCAAATAGGAATGCACCAAATTATGAGCCAATAGAAGAGCTCCACACTCGACCTCCTCTAATTAATGTGACCTCAAAAGTAGTGTACACATACTTTGGGCCTCTACATACATGTATGAACCTATCTCTAACTTTTATTTGGCCATAGGCCTACAAAATCTCAAGTTAGGAAAATACTACTAGTTGACAATTTTTCACACTCCCTCTTCAACTAGTTTTAGCATAGATTTAGAAAGTACACCAAGACTTGTTCTATGCTTGAAAAATAAGTCCTTTCCCAATGCTTTGGTAAAGATATCAGCCACACATTCCTTTGATGGGACATGTTCAAGCTTGATCTCTTTTGCCAACACTTGTTCTCTCACAAAATGGTAAGCCACCTCGATATGTTTGCTCCTTGCATGGAAAACCGGATTGCTTGCTAGACTTTGGGCTGAAAGGTTGTCACAAAAGATGATTGGACTCTCTGAAAAATCCAGCAAATGAAGCTCCATAATCATCCTCTTGATCCACACCATCTCCTTTGTGCATGATGTCAAAGCTTTGTACTCGGCCTCACTAGAAGAAAGTGATATAGTTGCTTGTTTCTTCGACATCCATGAGATAGCTCCATCACCTATGAAAATAGCATGTGCATTTATGGATTTTCTATCCATAAGGTCTCCTGCAAAATCTGAATCTGAAAAACCAAATAAGTTAGGTGATGAGCCTCTATAAACAATGCCAAAATCTTTTGTTCCCGAGATGTATCTCAAGATCCTCTTTCCTAGTTTCCAATGTTCTATGCTAGGATCTTGCATGAATTGGCTTAATCTACCAACACAATAAGATAAATCAGGTCTTGTGATGGTTAGATATATAAGAGAACCTATTAGCTTCCTATAGAGAGTAATGTCCTCGAAGGATCTTTCATTACCTCTTATAGTTAGCTTTACATGTGATTCCATAGGTGTATCAATAGGATTTGCATCTACCATATGAAATCTATTGAGAATAGAAATAGCATACTTCTCTTGTGAAATAAAAGTGATTTGAGAAGTTCTAATTACTTCTATTCCTAAGATATAGCTCAAAAGACCAAGATCATGCACTTCAAATTCCTTTTTTAGTGCTTTCTTGATATCTTCTATATCTTCCTTGTTCCCTCCACTTAAAATAATGTCATCCACATAAATTAGAAGGATTGTAACATCATTAGCACTAATTCTAAAGTAAAGTGAATGATCATACTCACTCATAGTGAAGTTTTGAGAAAGTAGAAAAGAGTTAAGCCTAGCATACCAACTCCTTGGTGCTTGCTTAAGACCATACAAACTTTTTTGTAGAAAACACACATGATTAGGCTTGCTATGAGAAACATAGCTCTCGGGTTGCTCCATGTAGACTTCCTCTTCAAGATCACCATTCAAGAAAGCATTAGAAATGTCTAATTGCCAAAGATCCCATCCATAAAGAGTTGCAAGGGAAATGATTACTCTTATGCTCACCATCTTTGCCACGGGTGCAAAGGTTTCCTCATAGTCAATGCCATGCTCTTGAGCATAACCTTTAGCCACCAACCTTGCCTTCAACTTGTTGATAGATCCATCTTGATTTGTCTTTACCTTGAAGATCCATTTGCATCCAATTGCACTTTTGCCCTTTGGAAGCTCCACCAATCTCCATGTGTTGTTCTTCATAAGTGCTTCAAACTCAAGATCCATTGCTTGGATCCATTCCTCTTCTTGCCTTGCTTCATCTACACATGAAGGTACATCAAAAGAAGTTAGGAAAGCATAGTTGGATCCATCCACCACTTGCTTACCTTTGCCATCATAAGTGAGCCTTGAGGGTTTCACTTTATGCCTTGGAGTTCTCCTTGGAATTTGACTTGAAGAGGCTTCTTCAACATCCACATCCAATGTGTCATCAACTCCATTGTCATCAAGCACATTAGTTGCAACAACACCATCATCACTTGAAACAACTTTTGGAATGTTACCTTCATCAAAAATGACATCCCTACTTGTGAACACTTTCTTGATTGAAGGAACATAAATCCTATATGCTTTGCTTACTTCACTATAACCAACAAAAATGCCCTTTCTTGAAGATGGATCCTCCTTAGTTCTATCATCAAGAGTAATGTTGAAGTAGCAAATGCATCCAAAAGTTCTTAGAAACTTGACATTAGGCTTCGTACCAAACAAAGCTTCAAAAGGGGTTTTTCCTTCCAATACAACACTTGGCCATCTATTGCATAGGAAATTTGCACACAACAAAGCATCACTCCAAAAAGGTTTAGGAAGATTAGCATTCAATCTCATTGCCTTTGCACTCTCACACAAGGTTCTATTCTTCCTCTCGGCCACTCCATTTTGTTGTGGTGTTCTTGGACATGTGTACTCCCTCTTGATCCCATGCTCATCGCAAAAGGCTTTGAATTTGTTAGAAATGTATTCACCACCATTGTCGCTCCTCAAGCATTTGATTTTGGTTGTAAATTGAGTCTCAATAGCAACTTTGAACTTGACAAACACATCAAACACCTCATCCTTGCTCTTTAGTAGATAAACCCAACAAAATCTACTAAAATCATCAATGAAAGTTACATACATCTTAGCACCTCCATTGCTAATTGTAGTAACACCATGAATATCCGAATGCAAGAGAGAAAAAGGCATCTTAGATCTAGATATAGATCTAGTATATGGCAATCTATGTGATTTAGACAAAGCACATTCTTCACAAACATGATTCAAGCAAGTAAGAGACTTGGGAAGTCCCCTTACTACCTCCTTTTTGGCTATTACCTCCAAGGCCTTGTAGTTGAGATGTCCCATCCTTTTATGCCATACCTCTTGAATTGACATTTGTTCATTTGCCATGCATCCAACTTGGTTAGCAACAACACATGCATCAAGCTTGAACAATTTCCCTTGCCTTTTCCCTTTTGCAATGATACTACACCCCTTTTTGATCAAGCAAGCATCACCATCAAACTCAACTTTGAATCCTTTGTCAAGCATTTGGCTTACACTAAGTAAGTTCTTGGTAATGGATGGAATGAGCAAAACATCTTTCAATTCTATATTCCTATTTGTAGAAAGTGAAATAGGAATTGTGCCAATCCCCTTGATTGCACACTCACCATCATTTGCGGTATAGATTACCTTCCTATCACCATCAAATGCCATTAAAGATGAAAAATACTCTTTATGATATGTCATATGAGAAGTGGCTCCACTATCAATCCACCAAGGATCAATGTCTCCATGATTAGCCAACAAGCAAGATGACATAACAAAAGCATCATTTGAAAGAAGCTCATCCCCACCCTCATCAATAGTTAGATTGGTTTGCTTTTCCCCTTGATCCCTCTTTTTCTTAAAACAATCACTAGAAAAATGCCCTTTGACTCCACAATAGAAACATTTTAGCTTAGATCTATCCTTCTTTTTGCCAAAAGTAGAGTGCTCACCTTGGTCTTGCCCTTTAGACCAATTGCTTTTACCTTTGCCCTTGAACTTGCCTTTAGAGAACATTGCCTCCTCTTCTCCTCCTTGAGATGTAGAAGATGCTCCCACTCTTGCTTGCAACCTGAATTCTTCAGCCAACAAGACCTCTTGCAAGTCTCCAACACTTGGTAAACATTTTTGGATAGCATAACTTTGAACAAGATTAGCATGATCATCCAACAAGCCATTGAGAATCACTTGAACAAGCTCCTCATTATTTATGCCATCATTAATGCATGCTAACTCATCATTCAATGCTTTAACTCTCAAAACAAAAGCATGTCCATTCTCACTCTTCTTTTGCATACAAGAAAAGATTTGCCTTCTTAAAGTCAACACTCTAGAAGTAGACTTGGATTCATAAACCTTCTTCAAGGCTTCCCAAGCTTCACTAGATGATGTGCACTTACCAACCTCTTTGATAAGCTCATTTGTCACATTCATCTTGATCATGTGAAGGGCTTTCTTTGCCCTCTTGTCATACCTCAATTGTTCTTGAGGTGCCAAAGGTCTCTCCTCCACACCTACAACAATATCCATCAACTCATTCATCTCAAGCAAAGACTCCATCCTTACTTTCCAAGTAGAATAGTTGAGGGAGGTAAGCCTATCATTGCTTTCCAACATGTAGCCTCCATTTGTAGCCATGTTGCAATGATTGATCTCTGATCTTTGACTTGTTCCAATGCACTAAGCACTCTCTTGAATCAACAAATGAAACACAAGAAGAAATCACAAAGATTTGGAACCTAAAACCTTACTTTTTCTCTCTTTTCCTCACTTTTTCCTTAATTTTAGCCACTAGTTTTATGATTTCTTGATCAAACCAAGACCAAACCTCAATATACTTGCTTTTCCCTCACTCCTAAGATTGAAATACACTCTTGAATCATTCAGCAAACTGAAAATCAGAGGGTTACATCAATTTTGAAGTTTTTGACATGAAGAAGCAAGAAATTGAATCAAAAAACTATATGCTAGAATGGAAAACTAATAGGATCTTGTTGGATCTTGCATCTCCCTCTTTCCAAAACAATTTTTGTCTCCTTATTCTGATAAGTACAGAGGGAATTCGCCCTACTTCAATTGAAATGCATACAAATGATGTTTTGATCACAAAGATCCAATTTCTACACATAAATCAACAAGATTTTTAGCTAGAAACTTGATTGGAATGCTACAAAAGCAAACTCGCCCACAAATCTCTTCTAAATCTGGCAAAACCTGCACATTTGGCCGCCTAATGCTCTGATACCACGTGAAAAACTCAGATCCAAAAGATGCTAAAGTTTCATAAAGATCTTGGCCATGGAAGTTATGCACATCTAGATTGAAAAAATGATAGAAATTGTGATGTTAAGCATACTAAACATCAACTAAACATCAAAATCTGATCATAAGCTTCCACAAACAGAAACTTGCTGTCCCTGTCCGTACTTCAGAGCCTACAACCTGCATTTCACACGTGTGAAGCCATAGCAACAAAGAAATCACAATTCTAGTGGCTAGAATGCAAGATATGAACAAAAAAGTGAGAGAGAAGAAGATGGACCTTCAAAGAGCATAACATTCATTCAATAGAATGAAAATGAGATGTGTACATACTCGTGGAGATGGCTATTTATAGCAGCCATAGTGCCTCTTGGCCACTTGTCTTATGATAGGCTAAAATTGGGGTCCAATAGGATTCACCCATATACCTAGAAATTTGGTCAAATAGGAATGCACCAAATTATGAGCCAATAGAAGAGCTCCACACTCGACCTCCTCTAATTAATGTGACCTCAAAAGTAGTGTACACATACTTTGGGCCTCTACATACATGTATGAACCTATCTCTAACTTTTATTTGGCCATAGGCCTACAAAATCTCAAGTTAGGAAAATACTACTAGTTGACAATTTTTCACAATTTATGCCAAAAATTACATTTTTTTGAAGTTGTATGGCTTCATGTGTAGATAAGTGGGCAAATAAAAGTTGTTAGACGAATATGATAGCATAACATGCCTTTAAATTAGTATAACTAGGTCATATATAGTTTCATACACGTCGATGATATGCATTAGTGTTGAACCGACAATATAGAACATGTCGATAGGTATAATATCCCATGTATAACCCATGTAGGTATGTTCACACATGAATGGATGAATTATTGCTTATTATAATAAATATATCGATACATAGACTTAAATATCAATTCATGCAGTGTTAATGGATCGTAGTGTTAATGTTTAGGGCTAATGGATGTTAGAAATAGATTTGGATCTTCCATTCATGCTGAAATCTGAACTATACTATCGCTCTCATGGGAACGAACCTACGCATGACAACTAACTTCGTCTCTTTGATACTAGATTGACTAGATCTTGGATTCAAGGAAAGGGACCCACTACAGCATTGCAAAGTGTTCTTATGGCTGAAGAATCAAAGCAAGAGAACAAGCTACTAAGGATGGAGAAGCTATTACTCAATCATAATGGTGAAGACAAAGTTTTATTTGCCAAGCACAAGAAGAGGAGCAAAAAGCAACACCAATACTTCATTAAGGACAAAGCAAAAGACCAAGATGAAGAGGATGATGATTCCTCTCAATATTCTACTTCAACGAATAAGAAGAAAGATGTTAAGTGCTTCTTTTGTGGCAAGAAATGCCACTTTGCCACCAATTGCTTAAAGAAAAAGAATCAATTCAAGCAAGCCAAAATCTCTCATGAGAAAGAAGACTTTATTGCAAGTGATGGAGAATGCTCACTTATGGCATCAAAATTCTCCTCTTCCACCTTCAAGATGGATGACTCTTGGTATATTGATAGTGGAGCATCTTCACATATGTGTACCTCCAAGGATTCCTTTTCAAGTATTATGCCTTATGGAGGAGTCAAGAAGTCCAAGGAGTAGGGACTATTCCCTTGAAGCTTGCATCATCAAAAGTTCTATCTCTTCAAGAGGTTCTTTTTGTTCCCAAGATTACAAAGAATTTTATAAGTGTTGGCAAGTTACTTGATGGTGGTCTTGATATCAATTTCCATATTGACAATTGTGTGATAAAAAGGATGGTGAAATCCTTGCATGTGGATCTAGACATGAAGGCATCTACAAATTGAATACAAGGGAGAGCGCAAAATCTCTTGATGTTGCTTATGTATCCAAGTCTTCAAAGGAGGATGATCACACAAAATGCACATTTCTTCTTTCTTCAAGGTTTATGGTGCATGATTATTTCCTATTATTCAAAGCATATGTTGAGATGGAGTTCTCATTGAAGGTCAAAGCTTTGAGGAGTATTGAAGCTCTTGGAGGAGATACACCATATGAAATATCATTCAAGAAGCCTAAGGATGATTACCTTAGTGTCTTTTAAGGTTCTTGCTTTGCATATATTCTCTTGGAAACAAGGAGGATGGATGATCCAAGCTCATGGATCATGGTTGGCTGCTTATCCACCAAGAAGGCCTATAAAGCCATTATACTCTCTATTTCAAAAGTGATTGAGAGCAAAGAAGTCATAGTTTATGAAGATCTACATTCAACACTGGAAGGGGCCAAGCTCAAGGCATCTTAAGATGCATCTCAAGTCATATCTATTGAAGATTATCAAGATGTGAAGGGGTCGAGGTTCAAGGAGGAGCCTCATCAACATGTGACTTCAAGGGGATCTTCAAGATGGATATCCAAGTCCTTATGGCTCATATTTTATGGTAAAGAGAGGCAATTTTTAGGTGGTATTCACTTTAACATTCTCACTTATGCTTCTCTTCCATTTCTTGATGCACTATCTTGCTTTATTGAAAGTTTTACATCTCAAAGTTCAAGGGAGGCAATACTAGTTTTGTATGATGCCTATTATATGGACATATTTCTTGTCATTAAAGGCTTAGATATGTATCCGAAGTTCTTTTAAAGCAAGAGATTTCATTGTCAAAATCATGCTCTTCGAGTTTGTAAGAGCAAGATTGAGTTTGATACTCATAGTTTGAAAAATCATGTTTTTATATGCCTTGAGGCATTTTGTAAACTTCTCTTGAGATTAGGTGAAACATCCAAAGAGGACACCTTTATCCTTGAGCAAGTATTTAGCCTCAAGAAGATCAAGATTGCATTTGATTTCAAGATTAGATTCATCATGGATAAATTTCATAGGATTTGGACTAGTCAAGCTAGTATGCTTAATCTTGAAGATCTACACTTTTGCTCATCTTATGATCTTGATCTCTATGATCTTCATGAGGCTTGGAAGCCTCGACTTTCTCTATTTATGGTGCAGCCATCATGCAAGTAGAGCTTTCAAATCAAATGCCGTCATCAAGCATGGAGGAAGCACATGGTCATAGTGGCATATTGGTGGAGTACTCTTCAAAGATATTGGCAAGA
This sequence comes from Diphasiastrum complanatum, assembly GCA_029204225.1. Classification (NCBI taxonomy): domain Eukaryota; kingdom Viridiplantae; phylum Streptophyta; class Lycopodiopsida; order Lycopodiales; family Lycopodiaceae; genus Diphasiastrum; species Diphasiastrum complanatum. The sequence continues at coordinate 44,996 of MU832090.1, read as the reverse complement.
GATTTCTACCAAAGAGATTTTATCATGGATTTGATGAGGTGCTGCTATGATGGATCCTTTTGCTGGTTTTCTACTTCATATACATACAAAAGGGTCCACTCAAAAAGTTTCACAAACTTCTCAAATGGTCTAGTACCTATCCAAGCTATCTTTTTGAGGAGTGTGAAGAATTGGCAAAAATCTAGCTTGACAATTTCATGTTTTTTATATTTGTGAGTACATTTCACATGTGTGGAGCATGTTCCCACATGTGTACAATAGTTCATCTTAGTCTTAGGGGTCTCATAAAGTTTTTATGTCAATATTCTTGTGTAGAGTTGTGATTTTGAAAGCTCACATACAGAGATCCATCAGACAGGTTACAAGAAGTCATCTATAGATGTGAGATGGACGGTAACGGCAATGGAGGCGCTGCACACTACATATGAGGATTTCTAGGTGAATTTTTTTTTTAGATACTGTTGTTGGAGCTATCTATGCCAAGATGGTGACCATTATGCCCAAGGATTTCAACATTGTGTTTAGGATTTGGGATGCATATGACAATTTTGCATAATACTTTAGATCTGCTCCCTCCTCTCCTCCAAAACAAGATTCATAGAGGAGAAAACGAAAGCAATCTCAACCATCCCAGCTTGTTATTCGTATACAAAGTGGAAGTGTTTCAAAAAAGAGGAGGTCTCTTGACCCTCCAAATAAAACGAGGGATTTTTCCAAGCCATCTCCTCTGGATGAGATTCTTTCTTCTAGGCATTCTCGTCCCAATTGTTCTCCTATTAAGTCTCCTTCTCCTTCTCCCAGAACTCCATCTTTACCTTATCCTCCTAAATCTTCCTCTCCTAATAAATCTCCTCCTCCTAAATCTCCTCCTCCTACCTCCATAAATATTAGTTCCCCTCTACCTGTTCTGGGAACTGATTTAGATGATTTTGTTAATGTAAAGGTAGAATTAATTTTGAATGACAATTCTTTTTCTGGTTTATCTATATTACTTTCGTTACCCCCTGCACTTGTCGTTGGAATACTCCTCAATATGTACAGTATGACCAATTGTTAGACACGTTTCTTAAAGCTTTAGGTACTCGATACAGTTTTAGGATGCCAAAGACCAATGCTGGTCTCTCCCTTTTTAGTTTAGATATAGGTGAATTAGAAAGTAGAAATAAAATGCTAGGTGATAATCTAGGTGGGGCTATTCAGTACTGGATGTAGTTTTTTCAGACCCCATTGTTTATAGATGTAGCATTGTTTCCCCTTCAATTCATGGATGCATTTGATTTCTCTGATTTTAAAAGTCTGCATGATGATTTGCTCCAATACGTCAGACTGGGGACTCCAATTCTTGTGCTGCCATACATAACAAAGTAAGTGTCTTTTTCTCATATATAATTATGTTGAATTTTTCATATAAATTTTGTTCTCACATTGATTCTCGTAAATTTATTGTTTTCTAATTGCAGTGATCATTGGAGCTTATATGTGTTGTCCTTATACATCAATGATGAGGGTGTGTGTAATCCAGTTTGTTTAAAGATGAACTCTATTACACACACAAAAAAAATTGCCAAGAGCCATATCTATTGAAAATTGTCACTTCTCACTTAACATTGGTTATTGTAACTGTTGATCAAAGACTAGAATAATGTTGATGATCTGATTTCACACGTGTGGAGCCTGTTTCCACGTGTGAAAGGATGTGTTTTTCATACTTGTATATATCTAAATTGATTTTGTATCAATCTAGTTTACTGTGAACATGATATGACTAGTTTTCTAGTCAAGTTGAGTAGTCACCTAGAAATTAGCTTTTCCTTGCATATGCAGATTGATGAGACTTTTGCATTCTACATTTTTTGAGATTTCTAGTCATTTGTCTTGTGATTTCTATGAGTGAATGCTATCTAGGACTATTGTACTTGTTGTTTTAGGTGCAGGCCGTATTGTGGATAATATTCCACACGTGTGAGGCCGCTCTCACAAATTTGTGATGTGTTGATCCATTGCTCTTGCTTAAATCCATGTGTAGTGAATATCGATCAAGATCTAATGTGTAGAACTTGATAGATCCATTGATTAGGCAACCAATAACTCTCTATAATTGTTAAGTACAATCATTATTGTCCTAAAAACTATAGAATTTATCATGGTATCAAAGATAAGAGAGTGATCATTGAATCACAAATCTTGTAGAGATCATTGACAAAATTTGTTTTTGGCCAATACTAGTGAGGGCGAGTTCATCTAGACTGATAGCTTGAATTCATTTGGATAAAAATGACTTGGAGGCTAGATCTTTTAAAATTCAAAAATCTTTGTGATTTTAAGAAAAGAATTTATTCCACAATGTCATCCATAGGTGGATATTTGATGGAATCAAGTGAGAGACTCACTTCCACAAATTGAAAGTGAGAATGGAATCACTCCTAGTGATCCATGATCTATTTGACATAGTTCAAGGGGTTGAGGAAGAGCCTCAAACTCCCCAAGAACAAGCCAAATACAAGAAGAGAGCAAGATTAGCTCTACATTGCATAAAGTTAAATGTATGCAATGACCTCTTGAAAGAGGTGTCTTCTTGTACCTCATCCAAAGAGGCTGGGGATTCATTAAAGAGCATCTATGAATCCAATAATACTTCAAGAATACTCATGCTAAGAAATCAAGTTTTCCAAAGCATGAAAGGAAGTGGAGAGAGTGGACAAGAGTATGTCCTTAGGATCGAATCTCTTAACAAGGAATTAAGTGCAATAGGAGAGAAGATCCAAGATCAAGAGCTAGTACAAATAATCTTAAATGGCCTAGGTGATGAGTTCACCAACTTAATCCAATTGTTTTCTATTCAAGAAACTCTTCCATCCATTGAAAAGTTGCACAAAGTTCTTGTGGCCAAGGAGAGTAGGCTTCTACAAATCAAGACAAGAATGGATGGCATGTCACTTAATGGAGGAGAGGAGAAAGCAAACTTTACATCCAAAAGCAAGAAGAAGCAACATCCATTCAAGAAGAATCAAGACAAGGAGGCCGAGATGAAGAATGGAGGATCTACTTCCAAAGGCAAGGTGAAGAACAAGGCAAAGCTCAAGTGTTTTTTTTGTGGAAAGAAAGGACACTTTGCCTCGGAATGCTACTTGAAGAAGAATCAACAAGCAAATGGAGATCAAGGGAACATTGCTCAAGAGGAAGAAGATGAGGATGGATTCAATACATCCTTGATGGTTGGATCTACGCCAACTTCAAGTAAAGACACATGGTGGATAGATAGTGGGGCTAGTTCTCACGTGTCTTTTAACAAGCATTATCCACTCTTCTATCTTGTAATGACTCTAAGAAGTCAATATACACTGCTAGTGATCAAGCATGCAAGATAGATGGCATAGGATCTATTCCTCTTTGCTTAGACACATCTAAAAGGATAGATCTAGATAATGTTTTGTATTTTTCTACCATTTCAAGAAACTTGCTTAGTGTGGGACAGTTAATGGACAATGGACTAGATGTACACTTCAAGAATGGAATTTGTTCCATCTTGAAAAATGATAAGTGCCTAGGTAGACTATTTAAGTTGGATGCTAATGTTGCAAATGAAAGTGTGAACTTGGCTAGGGAGGAACTATCTCAAGTGGAGCTATGGCATAAGAGATTAGGCCATCCTAATCTTCAATCTATGGAGTCAATGGAAAGCAAGGAACTAGCTCTCGGCCTACCAAGAGCCTTCGAGAAGTGTGGAAAGATGTGTGAGGCATGTGGCCTTGCAAAGTCACACAAATATTCTTACAAGAGATCTTCATCAAGATCTACCTCTCCCTTGGATCTCATACATTCTGATGTACATAGTTTTTCACATGCAGGTAATGGAGGTGCTTTGATGTATGTAATTTTTATAGATGATTGTACTAGATTCACATGGATTGAATTACTATCAGAGAAAAGTCTTGTTTATGAAGCTTTCATTAAGGTAGATAAGCAACTTAGTACTTCCATCAAAGCACTAAGATGTGATAGTGGAGGAGAGTACACCTCCAATAAAATGAGAGACTTTTGTGAGATCAATGGCATTAAATTGCAATACACTTGTTCCTACACCCCTCAACAAAATGGGATGGCCGAGAGGAAAAATAGGAGTCTATGTGAGTGTGCAAAGTCTTTAAGATTTGATGCATCACTTCCCATCTCATTTTATGGAGAAGCTATAACATGTGCTAATTAGTTGTGTAATAGACTTCCTAGTAGTGCTATAGATGGGATCTCACCTTATCAAGCTTTGTTTGGTAAGAAACCCAATGTAAGAGATTTTAAGATCTTTGGATGTATTTGTTATGTCCACATCCCTTTGGAGACAAGAAGGAAGGAAGATGCTACCTCCTTCAAAGGGATTTTTGTTGGCTATGGAGAAAATAGCAAGGGCTATAGGATATATGTTCCTATATACAAGAAAGTAAACGTAAGCAAGGATGTACTTTTTGATGAGTCACAATTCTCTAAGAGTATAATGGATCTAACCCATTGTGCATTCAAGATCTTGACAAACCCGAGGAGGATCTTGACAAACCCGAGGATGGAGACAAGAATCTGAGTCAAAGGGGGCCGAGAAGATCATCAAGAAACAAGGCCGAGCCCTCAAGGCTCACCTATCTGGACAAGGGAAAGCAAAAGAAAGACTCTAAATCTTCTACCTCTTACTCTTTCTTAGCTACATTGCTTTAAGAACAATCATCTTTTGAAGAAGCATATAAATCTAAAGTTTGGAGAGATGCAATGCAAGTAGAGTATGATGCATTAGAAGAAAATCATACTTGGAATCTTGTAAATCTTCCAAGAGGGAAGAAACCACTTGCATGTATGTGGATTTATAGAATAAAGTACAATCAAGATGGATCTATTAGTAAGTACAAATCTAGGCTTGTTGCTAAGGGATTTCTTCAAATAAAAGTATTGGATTATGAAGAGACATTTGCACTTGTAGCTAAGCTTGTAACTATTAGACTAATCATTTGCATTGCTACTTTGTTCAAGTGGGATCTCTACCAAATGGATGTGACAAATGCATTCTTGAATGGCTTCATAGAAGAGAAAATCTACATGATACAACCTAAGGGCTTCATCAAGGTTGGTGAGGAGCAAAAGGTGTGCTACTTAAGGAAGAGCCTATATGGCTTGAAGCAAGCACCTAGAGCTTGGTACTCTAGGTTGCATGATTTTCTCTATTCTCTTGGCTTTGTACTAAGTGCTTATGAACCTTCTTTATATTTTAAATGTAATGAAGGAATGATTATCATTTTGGTACTTTATGTTGATGACATCATTTTGACAGGAAATGATGATGAAGGCATAAGCAAAGTAAAAGTTGATTTATCTAGTAAGTTCAAGATGGTAGATCTAGGCTTTCAAAAGCTTATACTTGGGATAGAAGTGTCTAGAAGTAGCAATTGTACTTTCATAAGTCAATCTAAGTATGCTACTTCCATTCTTGAAAGATTTGGTATGAAATATTGTAAGGGGATTGACACCCCTATGGAGCATGTTGTGAAAGCAACTAATGAAGGTGATGAAGTATCCTTTGAGGACATCACCCTCTTTAGGAAGCTTATAGGCTCTCTAATCTATTTAACCATCACTAGACCTAACTTAAGTTTTTGTGTAAGCAAGTTGAGTCAAAGTATGCAAGCTCCTTTAGTTCATCATTGAAAAAGTGCCAAAAGAGTACTTAGATATGTTTCTAGTACTAGATTTTTCGGCATACTTTATGAAGGATCTAACTTGCACTTGAGAGCCTACTCGGATTCAGATTTTGTAGGTGACAAGATGGATAGGAAGTCCATTATTGCATTTGCAACATTTCTTTGTGGAGGAGTAATATCTTGGCTTTCCAAAAAGCAAGATACAATCTCACTATCTTCTTGTGAAGCCGAGTACAAGGCATTGACTTCTAAGAAGACTCTTGATGGAACTACATGTGCTAGAGGCTGAGGAGATCCCTTACATATTTTGTGACAATCAAGCTTCTCAACAAATTGCCTCAAATCCTATCTTCCATGCTAAAACAAAGCATATTGAGATAGCTCACCACTTTGTGAGGGAGAAGGTACAATCCAAGGAGGTGCAACTACATCATGTACCATCATCCGAATGCATAGCTGATATCTTAACCAAGCCATTGTCCAAAGATCCTTTTTTTAAGTTAAGATATGCTCTTGGAATTTTAGATAGATGTACATTAGATTTGCCAAGTTAGAAGTGAGGAGGAGCATTGAAAATTGTCACTTCTCAGTTGACATTGGTTATTGTAAATGTTGATCAAACATTAGAATTATGTTGATGATCTACTTTCACACATGTGGAGCCTGTTCCCATGTGTGAAAGGATGTACTTTTCATACTTGTATATATCAAGGATGGATCAAATGGATAGATCTGAGTGTGTGGCACTCTTCACACGTGTGAAGACCTGATGGACTATACCAAACTTGTGGATGTACTTGATCCATAAGAGGATCATCATTTTGCTAAGAAGACTGATGAGACTTTTGCATGCTACACTTTTGTGAGATTTCTAGTCATTTGTCTTGTGATTTCTATGAGTGAATGCTATCTAGAACTATTGTACTTGTTGTTTTAAATGCAGGCCGTACTGTGGACAGTACTCCACACGTGTGAGGCCACTCTCACAAATTATGATGTGTTGATCCATTGCTCTTGCTTAAATCCATGTGTAGTGAATCTAGATCAAGATCTAATGTGTAGAACTTGATAGATCCATTGATTTAGCAATCAATAACTCTCTATGATTGTTAAGTACAATCATTATTGTCCTAAAAACTATCTTATTTATCAATATTCAAAAAAAATTGGAACTATTTCCAGTACCAAATGCAAAAGCATATAAGAAGCTAAAAATTGTTGATGCAGAGGTAGAAATTTATCAATATCGGTTCAACGCGCCCTTGTATTATTGTTCGATTTCTTTTTATAACATGCGCACTGATCCGATATTCAAATAATATTTTTTGGATATCGGTTCGATGCGTGCTTGTTTCCATTGTAGATTTAATTATAACATCCTGCGCGTTGATCCAATATCTCATAATGTTAAAATTTGGATTTTGCAGTCCTCCCAGTAGGTTGATTCTGTCAACAGTGGTTGGTATACCGTATGCAATGCCAAACACTTTTTTGATTGGCTTGCACTATTGTACGAGTGAGTAGAGGTATCCTTCACCCTATGCTCGCTTGAGTGAGGGTGTTGGAGGATGCAAGCTACACATAGTAGTCTGCTTTCATAAAAGGCACAAAAAAGAGTGCATTTGTCCCATAAGTAAATGGAGACTAAAACATCACTCACATATAAGCTCATCGTAGACACAATACCCTTGTCTCCTGGTACCACCCCCCTTTTGGGGTCAAAGAGAAGAGATGGCGAATGGCTAGGTGGTGGGGATCGGATCCCACGCTCGGGCCACAGGTGCACACAATGCGCCACATCATCTACCAGACCACTCTCCGCTGCCGACAAACTCTAACATCCTCTTGGTAGAAGCCTAGACTCCTCATTCACCAAGATTTTTTGCAAGTCTTCCATACTTGGCAATGTCTTTTGAATAGAAAAAAATTACACAAGATTAGGATGATCATCCAACAAGCCATTAAGAACTACTTGAACAAGTTATAAGGCTCCTTAATGCTTTCATCAATACATGGTAGCTTATTATTGAATTATTTAACCCTCAAAACAAAAACATGAGCACTTTCATCCATCTTTTATAAAATTTGAAAGATTTTCCTCCTAACGGTCATAACCCTTGATGTGGACTGGACTCATAAACCTTCTTTAAAGCTCCCCAAGCCTCACTAGATAAAGGACACTTACCAACTTCCTTGAGAAGTTCATTTGTCACATTCATTTTGATCACATGAAGGGCTTTCTTTGGCCTCCTATCATACCTAAATTGTTCTTGAGGTTCCAAATGTATCTCATCCACACCTGCAACAATGTCCATCAACTCATTCATCTCAAGGAGAGACTCCATTCTCACCTTCCAAGTTGAATAGTTGTTTGAGGTAAGCCTATCATTGCTCTCCAACATAAAGCCTCCATTTGTAGCCATGTTGAAATGATATGATCTTCTCTTTCAACCTATACCAATGCACTTAGCACTCTCTTGAAATTCAACAAATGACTCCAAGAAGAACTCACAAAGATATGGAACCTCTCAAATCCCCTTGTTGCACAAAACTAGCCAATCCAACACGTAGAATTGATGACACTTGATCAACACATGATCAGCCTACAATATCATGAACTTTTGCACTTTCCTAAGATTGAAACATACCATATCATGAACTTTTGCTTTCTCCTAAGATTGCACCCCTTGGTCAAAACCGACTTTTGACTCTATTACACATCAAATTACTTTCTTACAAGTGTCAAAACCTTATTCATGTGCCTATCTAGCTCAAGATTGCATCATGCCAATTTGCCATCTATGCCAATTTTATTTGTCTTTTGTAGCTTCCGAATATCCTTGAGCCAGGGTGGGTCTTTTGTTCTGCCCCTTGGCCTAGGAGGAGGTTCTTGTGGACGAGGTGGTGGTGGTGGATTTCCCTGACCAGCTCCTGAGATTGGTATTCCACCAGGGTGGTCTCGTGCTGTTTGTTTGGTCTGCGTCATTAGTGTCGAATAGCGGATCAGCGCGCGAAGAAGGAGAACCCAGGATCAGAAGTCAGGTCGAGCACGTCGAACTGATTACTAAGCTCAACCAAACCGATAGCTGGTAGCGGATGGGCACGTGCGAGTAGTAGCGGATCGTAGGAAGTTTGTTTCGAACACGCTAAATCACTATTGCATGGATGTAGAGAACTGTAAGAACTTTAAACAAAAAAATTTCAGCGTCGTCCATCAGTATATATAGAGAAAATCCGAAATGATTGCAAACATGGTGGGTTGAATGTTCGAGGTCCAGATTACGATGATGAATACTCCGAGGCTTGTCAATCAAATCAAACTAAATATCCATCTATCATCAAAATGATTAGTCGATATCGAATAAACCAAAATTAATTTTAACTAAAGTATGGTCACATCTACAATTAAAGCTACAAAAGTATGGTCACATCTACAATTTACTGTTGAAATTGACAAGGTTAAGCTATAAATATTTGACTTTTTTTATATCCATTCATTATAATTTCGGAAAATTCCAACGACAATTATTTCACCCAATAGAAAATCGACGCGCATATACTGCATGTGAAAACTAGAGAGGCTATTCTCGCACGCTGAACCGATATTGGAAAATAAAATGAATGATCAAAGCTTGACTCAATAGATTCTCCTTATCTTTGGACAATATGAAGAGTCTATCGAATCAAGATTCGATCATGCAAAATACCCTCCAATAATTTTGAAAATTTTCCAATTTTTTTTTTTTTTACAATAGTGATTCGACGCGCACAGTCCAGGTGAAAAATCATTGTCTTCTCCAAAGGCACGTTGATCCGATAGCCAGTATGTCACCCGATAGCTAATCAATGCGCATATACAACATGAGAAAACTAGAGGTGCTATTCTCGCGCATTGAATTGATATTTGACAGAATATGAATGATTAGAGCTTGACTCGATAGATTATGCGTAATTTTGGACAGTATGAAGAGTCTACCAAATCAAGCTTTGAACATGCATAACGGGGTCCAATAGTTTCCAAAATTTCAAAAAAAAAATTGTTCCTACAATAGCAATTCGACGCGCGCAGTCCAAATGGAGAATAACCATCTTTTGTCAGGCGCGTTGATTCGATATCTAAACGCAAAAAATAAAATAAAATTGGAGCGCCTTATGAACGACTAATGAAAATGTTCTGAATAAACATTGTCTCAAAAGAAAAAATCTCGTCTTCACTCTGCCTAAATAGGATGAGAGATTGTAATAATTCTCCTTGTACACATTTTTCAATGATGTCAATTTATCATTTTTTTATTATTTGTTTAATGATTATTCGAGGAGGCTACTGATTGAATAATTAATGTATTTCGACGTAGGTACAGATTCTAGGGTCAGGGCTAATGATGATTTGTTGAATCTAGTGATAGACTAATTAATGTATTCCGACGTAGGTACAAATTTGTCTCACTCTAATTGGTGGATAAATATAGGGTGTGTTTCTCAATTTGTTATTTGACAAATGTATGGCTGTGATCAACATGAATTGGCTATAAATATGGGCACCACTTGTCATATTTCGATTTTGTGGCCTTGGAGGCCATGATTGAAAAATCTAAAGCCCATGAAAAAACTTTGCCTACAGAGGAGGAATTTTTGGGATCCAAAAAAAATATCCCCCAAGGCCTAGATATATCCCCTCTGGAAATGTAGAGACAATTGGAGGACATGACATTAGCAGAACGTCATTAATTACGATGATTATGATCTGGTACGTAGAAATTAAATTGGTATTGATATTGTTCAGTTTTCTTATTGAGTTTGCAGTGTTATGTATAATTCCAAATTTATTTCACAGGATGCTATTGAAATAGATGCTTTTGGTATGAGACATGGAGGCGTCCGTGGTGTATCAGCCGAGAGAAAAGATGTGTCTCAATCTCATTATTTGAAACACTTTCAAAATAATGAGATTTGTGTATATCATTCATCTTTTAATCCATATGCAACCACTGTCATTATGGCCATCAAATCATTATCAGTTTGTTTAGGAGACCGTAAGTACGCAAGAGGAACATATAAAATAATTTTTGTGAAAAGAGTTTTGTCTATTAAGATAATGGGTTATACTCCCAATGAGGTTACAAAAAAAATCATCTGCAATGGCCCTTTATTCGGGTTACATTGATATGAGCAAGAGGAAAAATTTAGAATTTTTGGATTCATATGAAAGGAGATTATTCCTTCATGACAATACCATCTGTCTGAAACTTGAAGAGGATGATGATGATAATTAAATATTTTTTGTAATAGATTTTTGATATATTACAAGAATCTCTCTTTTGTTATGAATTTGAATGTCTTTCGAAATATTGTAATACTTTTGGCAAGTTTTTAGCTTGATATCTAAATTGTGTTCTTCTATAAAACCACTGAAAAAGTTGAATTAAATATTTATTTCTAAAACTGTGTCCTCCATGATTTGTTGTTCTATGAAATGCTCCCTTTCTTGCCAATGAAATTTTTCCATGCCTTGTGATGACCAGATACTTAAGTTCCCATATTCCTTTGCAAAATAAGTTGCATGATGAAGAAGGATGTGCTGCAAACCATAGTTTTGATTAGTTACATCAGTAGAAAAAAATATAAACCTGAATGAGAAAAGTACCAGATAATGATATAGATTAGCACCATGTAATGAGTAACGTTGTCTTTTCCCCAACAATCATGTACAAATTTTACAAATGTGGTGCAATAATTTTGCAAAGTCCTCATATCTTCTGATGATAGGTTTTCTTTCCTGATAACACCTATGAGTTTGTCTAAGTTGGTCCACACTTGTCCCTATTCCACTCAATTACTTCCTTCTAGTGTTCGTGTGGCTTGAACAATTTCTCTCCAAATTTTGTATCTGACACTTGATTCTTTGCATGAAGGTATGAATTGTTGATAAAGATATTCTAAATAAAAATTGAAATGTATACCCTGAATGCTGCCAACCACCATATGTGATTTTTTGATTTTATTTGATATTTGAGGTCAGACCAAGAATAATGATTTTTTCCGTAAGTTGTATAAAAAATTTTGTTCATCAAAGTGATCGTTCCAACTTCTGACCCTTGATGATTTCAGATTCATCCAATTTTATTACAATAATGATCTTTCCATTTACTTGATGTTCGTCTAGTTTATAGAATCGAATAATGTATTTTAGAACATTTTCAATATCAAGAAAAATATTATTGCAATCGTTGTAATTGAGCTCACCATATTCTGATTTGTATAATTCATTTAACTACTTTTAACATTCCGTCATTATAAAAATTTCTAGTTAATCTTACCCGATATGAACGTGGAAGATAAATTTTCTTCACCATCACTTGGGAAAAAGCTTCTTTAACTATTCTAAAAAAATTAGAATAAGCATTTTTGCTAATTCCAAATACATCACATGCACCTTGTATCACATTCGCATCCAAGTATGATTGGACCTTAATCAAAATAGTCTCTACAATTTCATTTTTCATTTTTTCAAATCGAGCATTTTTTATCATTTCCTTTGCGGACTTTCTTGGTAAAACATGACTTAAAGATGATCCAATGCATGAACAATCTGTTAATTAGTTCTTTGCCACCAAACATGATTTGCAACAAATATATGCAAATTATGTTTGATAAATAAATAACCCATGTTATCAAGTGAAAATCAAACTTAAATGACATATACAAATCAAATAAACAGTTTATATGACAACATACTTGAATGCTCGAACTCTTTTTTTCTGATTGTCGCTGTGTGTAGATAAGTCATCAATATTCTTCATCGATACTATCTTTCTTTTCCTCTTCATCATTGCCTTATTGATAACTTTTATATCAACAACAGACTTTAAACTCTCGGATCGCAACTTTTCCATGGATTCTAACATTTCTTGGTTTGGTCCCCGAAGAGTAGTGACAGTAGCATTCAACTCTGACATAGCATTCTTGAGTGCATTGTTTTCACAACTAGTGTGTTGCACATAATAAAGTAATTGTTGATTTGCACGTTGCAATTGTTGATTAGCAAACTGTAATTGTTGATTAAGACAAGATATGCTATGCATTCCAATATCATGCAACCTTTGACAATATCCAAGTAATACGCTATTTCCTTCACATACCTATCTGAGAAGATGAGTTACGGACTTAAAATCTGGACACAAATTGATAGTTGGATCATTAGGATAAATTGATCCATCCACCCACAAATCTATATTCATATGATTATTCATTCTCAATTCTCTAACTATTGCATCAACATTCTCTACAACTTTTGCATTTTTCTTAATAATTGGAGTGCATTCCATCAGAAGAGCAACATGCAAATGGAACATTGCCATTGTTAAAGCTACAATCATGTAAATGAATCAAACTACAATAAATCAATATGAATAGATCTAGCATTCTTTACTTTTGTAATGTTTATGTCGCATTAAAAAATTGTCCCCCCTGATATTTCACTATAAGCATACAGTGATTTCAAAAGTTCTGCCTCTCCCGCTTTAGTTTTTATCTTGTGCACACCAAGATTTTCGGTTTTAAAGCTCTAGTCCCGAATTTTGGAACAAGCATGAAGAAAAGTTATTACATCTCATGCTTAACTAACTATTGTCTGAAGTTAACCATACTAGAAAAACGTCGGGCAAGGCCAAAAACTCAAAAAATGACGACCAAAAGTTACCGGTTCTCATTGTCTCTCTACGTAACCTCTCTCTAAAGTGAAACTTCTTAAAGGGCCCATTTTGAGCACATATTTCCCCTAATGTTCATGATAGAAGTGTTTTAGGGTCCTAGATCTTCTGAGATATCTTATCCATCATTTGTTGAGAGACTAGTGAGTGCTAGTGCATTAGGACAAAACCTAAAAGTTGAAGAATCATTATATTTATGGCTTCCAATGGTGGAATCATGCTAGAAACTAATGCTAGGTTGAGTTCATCAAACTACTCTATCTGGAAAGTGAGCATGGAGTCCTTACTTGAGTTGAATGAACTCATGGACATAGTTGCAGGAATTAAAGAGAGACCACCCATAGTTCAAGAGCAACAAAAGAAGGCTAAAAGGGCTCTTCATATCATTAAAATGAATGTTACCAATGAACTTCTCAAGGAAGACGGTAAGTGTCAAAGTGCAAGTGAGGCATGGAATGCCTTGAAGAAACTCTTTGAATCAAAGTCCACATCTAGGGTATTGTCTGTAAGGAGACAAATATTTCTAGTAGACAAAGAGAGGGAAAAAGTGCTCATGTATTTGTCTTGAGGTTTAAGTCCTTAAGTGATGATCTAGCATGCATTGATGAAAGCATAAAAGATGGTGAAATAGTCCAAGTTATGTTGAATGGTGTGCTAGATGAACATGCTAACCTTGTGCAAAGTTTTGCCATTCAAAGAGTCTTGCTAAGTGTGGTTGACTTGCAGGAAATCTTGTTGGATGAAGAACATAGGTTGCAATCAAAGCTTGATGGTGCATCCTTGCAAGGTGAGGTAAATAGGCTTTCTTCACAAAAGGAAAATCCAAAGCAAAGGTAAAAGCAAAGGAAAATGGTCCAAAGGTGGTAACTTAGATCATAATGATCACTCTTCCTCCTCCAGAAAGATAAGTCAATATTCAAGTGCTTTTGTTGTGGGATAAAAGGTCATTTTGCTAATGAATGTCATAAAAAGAAAAGAGAGCAAATTGAGAGGCAAGGAAATCTAGCAATAGATGAAGAAGAGCATAGCATTTGTGAAACTCTTGTTATGACTTCGAGTTTGCTTTCAAATATAGATGGAATGATCCTTGGTGGATTGATAGTGTAGCTTCATCTCACATGACAAGACATAAGGAATGCTTTTCATCCTTATTATCTTATGAGAGAGAGAGCAACATCATCTATACTGTAAATGATGGTCAATGTGACATCAAAGGCATAGGCACAATTCCTATTTCTTTTTCAACAAATAGGAAAGCTAATCTTGAGAATGTATTGTACATTCCCTCAATCACTAAGAACTTGCTTAGTGTTAGTCAAATGATTGACAAGGGGCTTGATGTTGAGTTCATTGGAGATGCTTGTTCGATAAGTAAATGTGGAACCTTGATTGCTCAAGGGAGGAGACAGGGGAAGCTTTTCAAACTGGATGCATGTGTGATCTCTAAGCATGAAGGATGTATGGCTAGGGAAAAATTGACAAACCAAGAAGTTTGGCATAAGAGGTTGGGCCATTGCAACTTCAAATCTTTGGAGGTAATGGCAAAGAAAGTGCATGTTCTTGGTCTCCCTAAAAGTCTTGGTGCAAACAATAGTGTTATTGAACATTGTGCCTTGTCCAAATCTCATAGACTTACTTGTTCTAGATCTACTTCTAGACCTAAAGAAGTTTTTCAACTTGTCCATTCTGATATTCATTCTTCTAGTACAACTAGCAATGGTGGGGCAAAGATGTATGCAACTTTCATTAATGACTTTAGTAGGTATACTTGGGTCTATCTTCTTAAAAAACCAAAGATGAAGTGTTTGCTGCATTTGTCAAGTTTAAGAATGAAGTAAAAAATCAATTCAATACAAAAATCAAATGCTTGAGATTAGATAATGGAGGGGAATATATTTCAAATAAGCTCAAAGATTTTTGCATAGCACATGGGATTAAGAGAGAGTTTTCTAGTCCTAGGACTTGACAACAGAATGGAGTGGTAAAGAGGAAGAATAGAATCCTTTGTGAATGTGCCAAGGCAATTATACTACATGCTAATCTTGCTAAGTCCTTTTGGGGGGGTGCTTTAGCATATGCTAGCTATCTTTGTAACAGGTGAACAATTGTTTCGTTGAAAGGTAAGACTCCCTTTGAGGTCCTCTATGGTAGGAGGCTGAGTGTCAAGCATTGTAGGATCTTTGGTTGTACTTGTTTTGTCAATATCACTGTTGATGATAGAACTAAAGAAGATCCTTCATCAAAGAAGGATGTGTTTGTTGGCTATAGTGAAGTAAGCAAGGCTTACAAGGTTTACATTCCTTAAACAAGCAAAGTTCTCATTTCTAGAGATGTCATCTTTGAAGAAGACAATGAACCACGGAAAGTTGATGTTGACGAAACTAACAATCTTCATGTTGTTTCTCCTAAATTTCTTGATGGTGATGGATCTATGGATAATGATGGTGGAGATGCCTCTCCAAGTCAAGTTCCAAGAAGATCCTCAAGTCAAAGTAAAAGCCAACAAGGCTTACATATGATGAGAAGGGTAAGCAAGTTGTGGAAGGTACAAACTTGGCTTTACTCACATGTTTTGGTACATCTTCTTGTGTGGATGATGTTATGCATATTGATGGCTATCTTCATGAAATGGATGTTATTTGTGGTTTTGGAAAACAGGTTTTGGTCAATGGTTTTGATGTCAAGAGGAAGATCAAGAGGTTGATCTTAATGAGCTTCATCAACACGAATGGGAATTTGGCAATTTAGAGCTAGTCAAGAGCATCAAAGAAGAATCAAATGGCCAAGGCACTAAGGATTTGTTTTTGCAGATTATTGAAGACTCAAGTGAAGTCAGAGGAGCAGCAATGAAGTCTTGTTCAAACATACTTTACTCATCTAACTTTACGTTTGAGCTATGTTATGTCAATGTGTGGAAATTGTCAAAATTTGGTGAATCTATTATCATCTTTTTGTATCCAATGGATCTTGAAGAAGGACTAGTGCTACCTACTAGTTATATGGAGTCTTATGGAGCTGGCTTAGCATCATTATTGTACTCTTTTACTCATGGATTTCCAAGGCTTGACGGTTCTTGTTATGGCCATATTTGGTTAGGGACCTGGAATAGTCCTAATATGGTTGATCGACCCTCCAGTGTTTGAGATTATTGGTCATGTCATGATTTAATTCCAGGTCGACGCCTGTTTGTGACTAATTACCTTGAGAGGACCCAGATACTTGAGACATATGGATTATTGCATGTACATGTGACGAGGATATAGGCAGGAGGACTGCATGAGGAGATGAGACCTATTTATGGTTGAACTGCATGGAGGTTGCATGGGTTCATGCACCGGAATCTACCCTCTATATATTGAGGTAGGAATTCATCCCGAAGGGGAAGTTGCAAAAGTAAGCTCAAACAAGAGCAAAGCTTGCAGTAAAGCTAAGATTAATCCAGATCCTTGCATTAAAAATAAGTGTATAAACTATGATGATGTCAGTGGGAGTCTGCCAACTGACTGCAACAGATCAAAAAAGCGAAGAGGTGGTGAGTCGGCTAATGAAGAGAGATGAGATGTAGCAGACCCAGCCACCATCGCCCGTTGCAGGATTGATAGGGCCTGAGCACATTGCAGGGCAATGAAAATATGCTGTTTGAAAGAAGCCAGGAGAATAGAGCCAGGAATACCTTGATGCTCTACTACTTGATGAGAACAAATGCGAAGAAAATTTTCAAAGTGTCGATGCAAGGTGCCATAAGTCTCAATTGCTAGGGGAAGGAAAGCATCAGTTGGGTGTTTGTCGGAGTAGTTTTTCTTCTTCTCTTGTATTGCCATGTCTGCCGCTTCCCCTAGTGTGAAGTCAGAGTGAGACAATAGGTCACCACGCGTGGGATCAGCAACAACGTCATCTGCCAAACTACAAAGTCCATCTTGAGAGAGGACAATGCCAACATGTCTGCGGGAACAGTGGGACGTGATAGAAGGAAGGACATAAGACTATCCTCTGAGGACATGGAATCCTCCATCTCTGGCTATAGCGGCCACTACATCTCTGACAACATCATGCGTAGCTGTGCGCTCACTCCCAGAAGGATAGTGGAAGGGGTGGATAGCAAGAGCATCAATAGGGTGACCACAAACACACCTAGAGAGACCCAAGACTGAAGGATGAGATAGCCCCAAGCAAAGACAAAGAACAGTGGTGAAGATGGTCAAAGACAATCGAAAGGAATGAATGATAGGTCGGAGCTGACAGCCAAGCCCCCACACCTGGACCCGCATAAGAGAGAAGCCGAGCTCGATGCAATGCCAAAGAAGCCTTAGAAAACATGATAGAAAGGGTTTCCTTGTGCACAAGCCCCAAGAGGGTCTCCATAGGGAGACCCGAGGAGAGCTGAATGGATCAAAAAAGATGAGCGCGCAATGGCGATCATCATTTAATCCATAAATGAAGATCTACTCATGCAGATTGAAGACTGCAAAAGCAGCCATGCAGTGTGAGAAAGATTGAAACAAAAGTATGAAGTGAGGACTGCAACTTCAGTCATGCACCTTCACAATCAGCTACAATCCATACGGTGGGATGGAACCAGTTGGATCAGCACGTTGAGAAGATCAAAATGATCTTTGCTCAACTCGCTACATTAGGATAGGAGCACCAGGTCCCAACACCACAATAGCTGATGTACTTTCGAAAATCTCTACTGACGTCCTATCAGCCACTGAGAATGCTCATACTGAGTCTAGCAGATATGACATTCGACAAAGCAGTCATCCTTGTCATTG
This sequence comes from Diphasiastrum complanatum, assembly GCA_029204225.1. Classification (NCBI taxonomy): domain Eukaryota; kingdom Viridiplantae; phylum Streptophyta; class Lycopodiopsida; order Lycopodiales; family Lycopodiaceae; genus Diphasiastrum; species Diphasiastrum complanatum. The sequence goes on along the minus strand of MU832090.1, from coordinate 26,837 downwards.
ATGAGAGACTGATGAGAGACGAAGGAGAGGAAAGCAGTGATCAAGAGAAATCTCTCTTCACGAAAGGGAAAAAGAAAAACAAAAGCAAGCCAAGATTCGAAAAGACAAAGTCCTCGAATCAACAATCTTCTTCTTGCGATTACTGCCACCATATGGCCAACAAATGTTGGTTCAATCCAACAATACCTTGCATGCACTGCAAGAAGAAAGGGCATTCTGCATACGATTGCAGATTCAACCCAAAAAGAAAGAACAAAGCTGAAAAGGCAAAGGTTGTAGAGTCATTTAAGGATGCTGAAAGAGGTGATACAGCTTTCATGATTCTCGATGAAGCTTCAACAAGCTACTCTAAATGCAATTGCGATGTAGTCATTGATTCAGGAGCAACATCACACATAACCTGCAACAAGGTCTTGATCGACTTTCACAAACTCGAAAACAACATAGTAGTGATTCTAGGCAATGGAAGTAGACACGATGTCAAAGGCATCAGCACTCTACAGCTACAAACATTGTCATGCCAAGCAGAGCTGCCAAGAGTGCTCTATGTGTCCTCACTCATAAAAGATCTGGTATCTATCTCCAAGATGGCAGATCTAGGTATTCGAGTTTTGTTCGACGACAATACATGCCGTATGATTGAGAAGACGACAAACAAGTTGCCGACGATCGGATGCAGCGAAGAAAATCTCTACCAGGCCAAAATAGTCAACAACTCTGATAGCATATTAAATGCTTCAGAAAATGAAAATCAACTCTGGCATAGGAGAATGTATCATTTAAACATGTAGAGCCTGCATGACATGAGCAAAAAAGACATAGTCACAGGTCTCAAGGTTTCAAGGCCCGAAACTGGCTCTACAACCCAACCACGAAGAAGGTCGTTTCGAGCAGAGATGTGAAGTTTGATGAGTTCACATTTCCTGGACTAAAAGACAAAAGAGGCCATGAGATCTTCACACTGTTGTCCATTCAAGAGGGAGATCGAGGATAGACATCAAATCAGAATGCAGAGCCGCAGACTCTAGAGCAGCAGGAAGCAGAGGATCAACCCCACGAACAAAAAACGTTCGAAAAGCGATGAAACGAACCTCAAAGGTCAACGAGACAAAGAAGACCTCTAGACCACTAGTCTAACAATCTTCAATGGAGCGAAGACACACAGTTCGAGTACTGCAGCTTTACAGCAGAGCCAACAACATACCAAGAAGTTATCCAGAGTCCAAACGGAGAATTTTGGAAGCAGGCAATGTCAGAGGAGATCGAGTCGATGAGGCGAAACGAGGCATGGACACTAGAGCCACTACCAAAAAACAAAAAAATAGTCAACTGCAAGTTGGTGTACAAGAAAAAACTGAATTCAGATGGCACTATTGGCTGCTACAAAGCAAGGCTTGTCGCAAAGGGCTACACGCAGAGATATGATGTTGACTATTTAGACACATATTCGCCCATGGTCAAGATGACAAGCATAAGGCTACTCCTTGCATACGCCACACAAGACAATCTGGAAATTCACCAGATTGACGTGAAAATAGACTTTCTCCATGGAGATCTAGAGGAAGAAATCTTCATGAAGCAACTTGAAGGCTATGAAGACCCCGACAACAGACAATATGTTTGTCAATTGTAGAGATGCATCTATGGTTTAAAACAGGCATCACGAGCCTGGTATAAAAAGCTTGATAGTCTTTTGAAGTCTCCAGACTTCAATCCTACTCAACTAGACTACAATGTCTACATTAAAAAAGTAGGAAAGGATTTTGTGATACTGACCATTTTTGTGGATGATTCGCTAATGATAGGAGATTCCTTGATGCTGATCAAAGACACGAAGAGTCAGATTTGTGAAAGCTATGAAATCACAGATCTTGGAGAAGCAACAAAATGCCTAGGGCTGGAGATAAAAAAAGATCAAACAAAGGGCAAAATGCACTTGAGTCAGTTTGAGTATGCCAAAAAAGTGCTGAAGTAGTACCACATGATGAACTGCAAAGAGAAAGACACACCAATGATACCTGGAGCCAAGCTCACAAAACAAGATTGCCCAAAAACGGAAGATGAAGAACAGAAGATGGCAGGTGTACTTTACCAGAACTTAATTAGTAGCCTGATGTACTTGACAATTTGTACCAGACCCGATCTAGCTTTCTCTATTTACGCATTGAGCCAATTCTCTTCAAATCCTGGTATGGCACATTGGCAAATGGCCAAACGAATCCTATAGTATTTGAAGGGTACAGAGCTGGGCAAGCTGCAAAGATGACAGCGTGCGAAGCTGCAATTAGCTGGATATGCAAAAAGCAAACCTTGGTGGCTCAATCCTCTTGCGAAGCTGAATATGTCATAGTTTCAAAGGTTGTGAATGAGGTAGTGTGGCTGCAGATGATGTTGGAGGCAATTGGGATACCACAAGGAGGGCCAAGCATAATGATGCTAGACTTTCAGAGTGCCATCTATCTGTCCCATGATCCCGTCTTCCATTCCAAGACAAAGCACATACCTCTGAAGTACCATCACATTTGATATTTGATCTCGAAAGGAGAGCTCCAGGTATATAAAATCAAAAAATATGATTGTAGATCTGCTCACGAAACCGCTCGACAAGTCACTCTTTGCCAAGCAAAGAAGGGCAATTGGATTACACGTACAAAGCTGCAAGGTTCAAGAGGGAGTGTCAGAAATGGTGAACTCTTGCAACTTTGTCGCAGCATGAACAAGAAACGAAGGTCGAATGAGAACGATTTGCGATAGTCAACGTGTCTTTGACTTGAAGCACGAACGATTCACGAATCATTCGTGAATCGTAAACACACCTCCAGGACCGCAAACCACAAAGGGACGCAAAACGAAAAGCTACAAAAGAAATGAAAAGAATGAAAGCAAATGGAGATTACGACACAAAGAAGAATCTTTCACACTGTTGGCTGACAGCTCAACAGGCTTCACGCCCAGCTGAAATGAACGGCAAAGACGAAGACTAACTAGCTAGTTGATTAGCGTTTACGTTTAGCTATCTTGTAAACTCCACACAGTGGAGGTATAAACGATCCTCTCTGGATCATAACTAAAAAATCTGAATTGAGAGAGATCTGTAAGAGACACAGAGAGAGAGGTAGCGAGTGAGCAAAAAATTACTAGAAACTATAGTTGTGCATGAAAGTCTACCAACGAGAAGAACACAGTGAAAGAGTAGAGTGTCATTCCGCCAATGAGCGAGACACTGACAATTTCGCTCTAAAAAGTTTACTGATAATACAGTCGCTCTATTTTCGTGCATCTTCCTATCTTGTGCTATCATTTGTCCTGATTGCTAGAATAGAATGTGTTCTGTAATGTGTAGGCGTGTGTTTGGGATTTTGTAAACAACTTCCGTGCAAAAGAAAATTCAAAGACACAAAAATGGTTTGTGAATAAGAAGAAGAATACGAATATAGAGATAGTCTCACTTTCACAACAATAATAACCGCACGATAACTTTTTTCACATAATTTGCATGATTGGCCTGAGATTTTCACATCAGTTAGATGTGATGCAGATCTAACTACTAACTTGGTTTGCGAAGGTTACTCATGTGATGGTTGGCTATGTGAAGGTTCTTTCACTATTTTATAGTCAAAAAACTTGATTTTTTTAAAACTACTGGGAAGTAACTCTCACAGGGCTTACAGGAGCTGTATCTGGTATGGATTTAGCTCTGAAAATCTCTGTGAAGGTTAACTCTTGTAGAAAGTAAAAAGTTTACAGCTTGAAAGGGTCTAGAAATACTTTTTTGCTCTGATCTTTACCAATAATTTGTATCTCATAGACTTTATCACTTATGTAAAAAGACATTATGAATCCAATGGAATGGTCTACGAAGGTTACTTGTGCGAGGGTTTGATGGATCTTTTGACTTTAGTGATTTTAAGACACTCAAATCCAATTTTCTGCTCACTAGAATCAAACTAATCTTTGCAGGCTCTTCTGTGTTCTTGTCTCACTGAGATGGAACTTCAAAATTCTCTACGAGGGTTCTTGGCCACTAAAACTGAATTTTTTTTTGTCTGCAAGGGTTTTGCCTGATTTTTCTATCTTTTTCTTAGTGGGAACCTTCGCAAGAGCACTTAAACTGGTAACTAACCTTTGCAAGCTTCTCTATGCCCTGGTCTCACTGAGATGGAACTTTAGAGAGCTCTACGAAGGTTCTTATGAACTTCTAAATTTTTTTTTATTTTTTACAAGGGTATTTTTTGAAATTTTTATGGTTTTTCTTTGTTTTTTGAAAATCTTGCTTGGAACTAACTCTCGCAGGCTTCTGTGCAGGTCTGGGACAGTACCCTAGAAATTTGTCATAAGTAGGGATGTCATCTTTCATGAAGAGAATGTTTCCAATGTTGTTGATGTTGATGTTGATGTGCCTACTAATCATCATGATGTGCAAGATGTCTTGGATGAAGATGGAGATGCCACTCCAAAGCAAACTTCAAGGAAGACTCAAAGGCAAAGGGCTAAGCCATCAAGGCTAACCTATGATGAAAAAGGAAAGCAAGTGGTGGACAACTCTAACTTTGCTTTTCTTACCTCTTTTGATGAACCAACTTGTGTAGGTGAAGCAATTCAAAAGAAGGAATGGATCCAAGCCATGGATCATGAGCATCAAGCACTCATCAAAAGCAACACATGGAGGTTGGTAAAGCTTCCAAAGGACAAGAAGGCAATTGGTTGTAAGTGGATCTTCAAGATCAAGACAAATCAAGATGGATCAATCAACAAGTACAAGGCAAGGTTGGTGGCAAAGGGGTATGCTCAAGAATATGGTATTGACTATGATGAGACCTTTGCACCCGTGGCAAAGATGGTAACTATTCGAATCCTAATCTCTCTTGCAACTCTTTATGATTGGGATATGTGGCAAATGGATGTTACTAATGCCTTCTTGAATGGTGATCTTGAAGAAGATATTTACATGGAGCAACCCGAGGGCTATGTTTCACATGATGAGCCTAATCATGTGTGCTATCTCCAAAAGAGTTTGTATGGGCTAAAGCAAGCACCAAGGAGTTGGTATGCTAAGCTCAATTCCTTCTTACTTTCTCAAAACTTTGTTATGAGTGAGTATGATCATTCTCTCTACTTTAGATTGAATGAAAATGATATCACTTTACTTTTGATCTATGTTGATGACATTATCTTAAGTGGTGGTAACAATCTAGATATAGATGAAATCAAGATGGCACTCAAAAGAGAGTTTGAAATTCAAGATCTTGGTAAACTTCATTATATCTTAGGAATAGAGATTATTAGAACTTCTAAATCTACATTCATATGTCAAGAAAAGTATGTTAACTCTATTCTAAAAAGGTTTCATATGGAAGATTGTAAAGTTGTTTCTACTCCTATGGAATCAAATGTAAAGCTAACTACAAGAAGTAATGAAAGATCCTTCAAGGACATTACTCTCTATAGAAAGCTAATAGGATCTCTTATATGGTTAACCATCACAAGACCTGATCTAAGCTTTGTGGTTGGTAAACTAAGTCAATTTATGCAAGATCCTAGTGAGGCTCATTGGAACCTAGGAAAGAGAGTACTTAGATACATCTCGGGATCTAGAGATTTTGGCATCTTGTATGGAGGTACTACACCTAACCTTTGTGGATTTTCAGATTCAGATTTTGCAGGTGATCAAATGGATAGGAAGTCAACAAGTGCCTTTGCAATCTATCTTGGAGATGGAGTGGTGTCATGGCTATCAAAGAAGCAACCAACTATCTCTCTATCTTCCACCGAAGCCGAGTACAAGGCATTAACAACATGCACCAAGGAGATTCTTTGGATCAAGAGGATGTTATTGGATCTTCACTTGCTGGAACCAGAGAAGACTCCAATCATACTTTGTGATAACCTTTCAGCCCAAAGCTTGGCAAGCAATCCTGTTTTTCATGCAAGGAGCAAGCACATTGAGATTGCTCACCATTTTGTGAGAGATCAAGTCATTGCCAAAGAGGTGGAGCTTCAACATGTCTCTTCAAAGGAGTGTGTGGCTGATATCTTCACCAAACCATTGGGAAAGGACCTATATTTAATTCATAGATCTAATCTTGGAATGTGCTCAAAGACTATGTTGAAACTAGCATCCAATGTTGAAGAGGGAGTGTGAAAATTGTCAACATTTCCTAGCTAGTTTGAGGCCTAAATTGGCTAAAATTGTAAATAGTTTTGGTTCTGGAGTTCCACACGTGTGAACCAGGCCAAAATGTTTTTATTTACTGTATTTTTTCAGTATGATGAAGTGTCAAACTTCATACCCTTCAAAATGAGACCATTTTGATGTATTTTGGTCATATAAGCCATTTTTAGCTATTTTTCCTATATAGGGAATATCTAGGGTCAAGTACCTTCTAGAGAGAGGAGAGAGAGTCATCTTCCTCATCCATAAATAGTAGGGAAGTCGTGGAGAACAGGTTGGAGAAACCTTTTGTATGCTTCATTGAGATCAATAGATCATTGTCATTGTTTCTTCCTCCATTGAGAGCATTGTTGTGTGTATTGTCTTCAAGCTATTGTGTATGATCTTAGGTGCTTTCCAAAAGTGGTAGGCTGATGTATTATGGACTGTATAATGCTATTTTGGGCCGCACTTGATGTTTATGGAAGTTTCCATTTGTGATAAATGTTTTTTGATCAAGTTCTTTGCATTCTAGGTAGCATAGAATGTGTTGCCAATTCCTAGCTTATGTAGTTTGGAGTGCAAGCATTCAAGCCAATGATCTTGGAGTTTAGATCCACTTAGGATCTGTATTTTTCACACTGGCTCCTCATCCACTTTGGCCCATTCAGCTAGAAGGCTTTGCGCTTGTGGTGCAATCCGCAGTAGTTCCCTGAGTGGTAAACTAACATGGCTTGACAGCATAAGTGTGAGCCTTTCAGTGCATGGTTCCTCGGGCTCCACCATGTAAAAAGGTGGTTTATGTTGGTGCAACCGATCATTCTGATCAGTGCGCAGTGGTGAATCCACTTGCGGTTCCCATTCAACGCCGACTGGAGGTTCTGTGGGATTGTCTCTTTCCTGTTCTTTTTCCTCCGCTTGTGCTTTTTGTACCCAGTGTCTTATTTTCTGGTATTGTCTTCTCTCTTCCCTCACATTTTAATATGGCACTGAAGTTGAGGGTTGGTCGTTAGTGATCGATGGTGGTGGTGAGAGAGTCTCTTCCTTCCTCTTCTGTGCTCGCGTAACAGCTAACACAAGAGCATGGAATTGTCGACCTTCTGATGGCATCCCTGCTGAAATTGCTGGTTGCTGTATGGCAATGAGGTTAAGAGGTGAACTGGTTCCAGGTTTCAATGGACAATTCTTGTAAAAGTGTCCATAACTGCATTCTTGGCAGGAGGTTGTATATTGTCCCTTGTAGGGACAATTTGCTATTCTGTGTCCTTCACCGCATCCGTAGCAACCGTAATTTCTTCCACCTTGGCACTGAGTTTGAGTTGCATAGGCCAAAACATATTCATTTATGGCAGGATCCATAAATGGTTCATTTGGTTCGTACCATTGCTGCTGCTCAGGTTGAGGTGGCATTTGCATCTCTGGTTCTGCTGCTGTCAGATTTACATGGGCCACTTGTTGATTGGCTGGCCCTGGTAGAGCAGGTAAGGCCATACGCTGTGGTTGATTTGGTGCATCATACCTTGGTGCCGCGTTGGGTGCCCCTTGATGATAAGGATAGGAAGTTTGATAAGGACTTCTCTTTTGTTGAACAATTCGGGGGTTAACCGAGCAAAATGCCATATCGTGCGATGTTGCATTGCATAGATGGCAGAATCTATGTGTTAGTCTCAGATTTTGCTTTAGGATTGGACACTCGTTTGTTGTTTGGTTTTGCGTGCATACTGAACACCATACATTCTCCTGTCGAGGATATTGCAGCTAGTTTGGTTCCGGTGGATGTGGAGTTATTGCTACAATTCCCTGTAAGGCTTTCAATTTTTGGTCAAACTACGCCGTAAGTTGCTCCATCTGTTGTTTGTGTAATTTTGTCATTTGCTCCAACAACAGTTTTGTGGATATTGCGGATGAGTTTGATGATGATGATGCAATTGAGGGAGTAGGAGTGTGGTTGGAAGGATATTCGTCGTCATTTTCCATAGCTTCTTGCAGAGTAGCATACTGCTCCCATCATTTCAGTTCTCTTCTGATGCTTTGTGGTAATCCGGATAGGAACCACATGATCACCGCATAATCAGGAGTTAGGCCTATATTGCACTCGGATCGTAGATGTTTGACCCGTTCAATATAGTCCTGGACCCTTTCTCGTTTTCCCATCTTGACGTTGCTCAGCAGGAGAAACGGGTCTTCTAGGAACTTTCTTGGTTTAAAGCGCGTAATGAGAGTTGCTTTAACCGCTTCCCAGGTGGATTTTTCTTCCTCTGACAGGTTGAAAAACCAATCCTGATCCACTGTCAGTAAGGACATAGGGAATAACATCAGCTTCTCCGCAGGTGTCCGTTCGTCGTAAATTTCACAAGCTTGCTAGGAATCGGATGGGATCTGATGATCCGTCGTATTTTGGTATTTCCATCTGTGGTGCTCTCCGGACTACTTGCAAGGGAGCGACAGGTACAGGTTGGCCCATTGGGTCCATTGGTGCTGGTTCCGGATCTGCCTCTTGTTGCACAACTGTTAATCTGGAAATGTGTGGTGCCTGATTTGCTATCCTTCGTGTTATTGATCATCCCAATCTCAGATTCATCCGATGGTGGGTTCCAAAGTGATTGGATCTTGCTTATACAATAGGATGCAGTCTGGATCTTCAAGGATCTGATCGATCTGATTGGCCGGAAGTGAATTTTAGGCCTTTTATGGTGGTTTTTCCTTGATAACTTTTTACTCCTTGCACTGATTGACTTGAGATTTTGACAGTAGCTAGATCTGATGAGATATTTCCACTGCTTTGGTCAGCGAGGGTTATCTTGTGCAAGGGTTGGCTGTGCAAGGGTTCTTTAGCTATTTTTGTAGGTAAAAAACTTGATATCTTTCAGATCTTGGTTAAGTAACTCTCACAAGGTTCACAATAGCTGGATCTGATGCAGATCTCACTACGGAATTTTCTGCGAGAGTTAACTCTTGCAAGAAGTAAAAATTTCACTGTTTGTGAGGGTTAAAAATCACTTTTTTGGCTTGATCTTCACCAGATCTTCACACTAACTCTCGCAGGCTTTGTCATTGATGTAAATTGACATTCTGAATCATTTGAGAGGGTCTGCAATAGTTCTTACTGGAAAAATTTGCTAGATTTTCACTTGTTAGTGATTTTTTTGCACTTAAATCCAATTTTCTGCTCATTGGAATAAGGCTAACTCTCATAAACTCTGTGTCCTAGTCTCACTGAGATGGAACTTCATAATCCTCTGCGAGAGTTCTTGACCACTAGAACTGAAAATTTTGCTATCTACGAGGGTTCACTGTACTTTCCCGTCTTTTTTTCATTGGGAACTCTCGCACAGGCACTTAGATATCAAACTAACTCTCGCAAGTCTCTCTATGTCCTAGTCTTACTGAGATGGAACTTCAGAGGGCTCTACGAGAGTTTTTATGAAGATTTGATTTTTTGTATGCCTTGTAGATAGGCGGCTGTCATAACAGCTTTTGCCCAAAATTTCTTTGGAAGAGAGGCATGGGCCAACATGGTCTTGGCACTTTCAATGAGTGTCTGATTCTTCCTTTTCGCTACGCCATTGCACTGACGTGAGTAGCTGATTGTGTATTGTTAATGTATTTCATTTGCCTTGTAGAACTCTTTGAATTAGGTGGAGGAATTCTCCACCTCCATTAGTGTGTAGAGCCTCGATCTTTCTCTGGGTCTGATTTTCAGCAGATGTCTTGAACTATTTAAAGAAGTTGAATGCTTTAGATTTGTGCTTCAAGAATCAGGTGATAGTTCTTTGAGAGAAAGCTAAAACTTTCCTAGATTCATCAAGAATAGTGCATCCCTGTCTATAGAATTCGGCCCTATGACCAAAATCAGTGATTCTGCTTATTGAAAGTATATTCTTAGTAAGATTTGGAATGTGAAGAACATTGGACAGAAAGTTTACATCACCTTTCTAGAATTTGATTCTGACTGTTTCTTCACCCTCAATAGTATGAGATGAGTTGTCTCCTAGTTCTTGATGTTGATGAAAAGGATTCTTCTTTGGATGGTGATGATGATGGACCTTCATCAAGTCAAAAGCCAAGGAGAACATCAAGGGAAAGACAAGTACCTTCAAGGCTCACATATGATCAAAAGGGTAAGCAAGTAGTTTTTGGAAATTATGTTGCTTTCCTAATCTCTTTGGATGACCCTACACGTGTAGATAGCAAGGAAAGAAGAGGAGTGGATCCAAGCAATGGATCTTGAGTATCAAGCTCTTCTGAAGAATAGAACATGGAGATTGGTGGAGTTGCCTAAGGACAAGAAAGCTATTGGATGCAAATGGATCTTCAAGGTGAAGACAAACCAAGATGGATCTATCAACAAGTACAAGGCAAGGTTAGTGGGAAAAGGATATGCTCAACAACAAGGGATTGAATATGATGAGACCTTTGCACCCATGGCAAAGATGGTAAGCATTCAAGTCATCATTTCACTTGCTAGACTTTATGGATGGGATCTATGGAAAATGGACATTTCAAATGCATTCTTGAATGGTGATCTTGAGGATGAAGTGTACATGGAGCTGCCCGAGAGTACATTTCATCAACAAAGCCAAATCATGTGTGTCTACTACAAAAGAGCTTGTATGGCCTTAAGAAAACACCAAGGAGTTGGTATGCTAAGCTTAACACTTTTTTACTCTCTCAAGGCTTTGTTATGAGTGAGTATGATCATTCACTTTATTATAGGTTTGCTGGAAATGATGTTACCATCTTGCTAATCTATGTGGATGATATCATCTTGAGTGGTGGAGACAATCAAGATGTGGAAGATATCAAGAGTGCTCTTAAGGAGTTTGAGGTGCATGATCTTGGTAATTTACATTACATTTTGGGAATAAAAGTCATTAGATCTTCTCAATCCACTTTCATTTGTCAAGGTAAGTATGCTAATTCTATTTAGGAAAGATTTTATATGGTAGATGCAAAAGCTAGTGATACACCTATGGAGTCTCATGTAAAGCTAACTATAAGAGGTAATGAAAGATCCTTCGAGGACATTACTCTCTATAGGAAGCTAGTTGGTTCACTCCATGATTGCTCCTAGCATGAAAGAGAAGGATTATAAAATGATCCCCAAATAGACTGCCAATCTAAGGAAATGCTAACAAAAGTTGGTGTATACCACAATTACAGCTCAAGCTCCATTGGGTATGGAGTCGAAAATAAGGCCGTTCATGATCATAGGCACTTTCAATGGCAATCGGCAAGGCAGATTCCTAACGATCTGCCGACAATTTTCAGATAGCCTAAGGAACTTTGAAATGTACAAGAGATCACGTGTGTGAGCTCTGGCTTTTGAGATACCAATGAGACGTACAAGCATGACTTGTATATAAGCTGAAATTCACTTAAAGAGTGAGGTAAAATAGGGCTAGATCTTGAATAAACGCCTAATCTTCATCTGAACCGTTTGCATAGGCTTCAAAAATGTTTGTTACTAGTGCATTTCGAGAAGAGATATAGATTCAACGACCTCCCCACATGCAGCAAAGTTGGCGGGCATTTTTAACTCGTGAAACAAATGCTAAACCTGTGGCAAACGATTAGTTTCCGAAGGCTTCAAAAGAATAGCTCATTAGTCAACCAATGAGATTGTTGTGAATACACTAAAACTCTTAAGCAATTGATGTCTAAACACAGTCAAACATACAAAGGCCTTCAATCCGCCTCTTGAAATCACCAGAGTCATGAAAGCGAACATGAGAGATTGATCAAACCACACTCTAGGGATGCCATTTTAAATAGTGACTCAATATGGACAGATTTACGTGAAATTTTACAACTATGAATATAGGAGGGTGGATGGATATGAGAAGGACCTATGGCATGTCAAATGTCTATCTACCATATGAGCATCCCAGCCCCATAGTCATCTTGATAGATTAGCTCTTGAGTCTTGATAGGGCCCTCTTAGTCCTCAATATGTCCCTCTTGAGGGCCACCAACATGACCTCCAACATGACCACTTGGTGGGCTTGCCTCCTTTTGGCCATCTTGGGGCCCCTCTTGAGTCTAAATATGGCCCTTTCTAGTCATTTCAATGGGTGCCCTATGGTAAGGATATTTTTTTGCCTACCATAGGGCCTTCTATTCTCCATAGAGGCCCAAAATGGCCAAGAGAGCACTATTGGCTCTTTCAAGACCCAACTTAAGGTGCCCTTGAGCCTCAAGTGGATGTGTGAAGACCAACAAAATTAATCACGATACCTTTCTTAACTCTCTCAAAAAGCATATGATAAATAAAATAGAACAAACCTAAGAAGAAATCAATCTTTAAGTGGGAATCTAGGCTAGATTTGAGGGAGAATGTCAAAATATGCAAATACCAATGTAGGAGTAAAAACTTGGGTACAATGATACAAATATACACATACCAATCTATTTCAATAAGCAGAATCACTGATTTTGGTCATAAGGCCGAATTCGATAGACAAGGCTACACTATTCTTGATGAATCTAGGAAAGTTTTAGCTTTCTTTCGAAGAACTATCACCTACTTCTTGAAGAACAAATCTAAAGCATTCAACTTCTTCAAACAGTTCAAGACATCTGCTGGCAGACCCAGAGAAAGATCAAGGCTCTACACACTAATGGAGGGAGAGAATTCATCTCCACCGAATTCAAAGAGCTCTACAAGGCAAATGAAATACATCAACAATACACAACCAACTACTCACTTCAGTGCAATGATGTAGCAGAAAGGAAGAATCAAACACTCATTGAAGTGCCAAGAGCATGCTGGCTCACTTCCAAAAGAATTTTGGGCAAAAGTTGTTACTACCGCCGCCTATCTACAAGGCATACAAGCTCTACAATCTGGACACTCTGAAAGCATTCATGAGCAGAGATGTCATCTTTGTGGAAGATCAGTTCTTCAACCACAAGGGAAAAGCTCCATCCAATTTAGATCCTAGAGTCGACACCAGCTCCGAACCCAGGACTGATCAAAAGATCGACACCGACTCTGACAATGAAGTAGTCCCTCAACAAGTTGAATTGCATTAGAGGATCGAAGTTCAACCCAGAAGATCGAACCAATCCAAACAGCCTCCATTCGAATTTATGGATGATCCAGTGTGCTACTTTGTGCAAGAACCATGCACTGTTTCAGAGGCAGAAAAAATTGTGCAGGAGGAATCAATGATAAAAAAATTGTGTAGGAAGAATCTTGAGTTAAATTATATCACCAAGGATAAAATTGTGAGCTTAATTTCCAACATGATACTCTTTTGATGGTTTGACTCTCATGTAGGTACCTACATGTCTGCACTTCTTGTGTATTTTTATAGGTTCTACAACAATGAAAGTAAATATGTAGCAACATGAATGAACCTCGGTGAACTATGGGATTTAGGGAGAAAAGAGATAAATACAACAATTGAAAATACCAAATATATGGTATGTCTCAAGGGATGGGAAAAAGAAATATCATGTTTCTGATGAGTTTGGGATTGCCCTATCACAAACAACAAAAATATTGCCATAAGGCCTTCCAACACCTATCCATTGGTTGGTGGGTCTCGGTGTGTCCTATGAAAGAAAATATGTGTTTGTCATCCATAGAGATTTTTCATTCCCATCCATCTACCATAGGGCTCATCTTTTTTCCATCCACTAGTGGATGGATCTGAGAAGGACCTATGGCATGTCAAATGTCTATCTACCATATGAGCATCCCAGCCCCATACTCATCTTGATAAACCAAGAAGTCTATCTTGAGGCTCAAGATTAGCTCTTGAGTCTTGATAGGGCCCTCTTAGTCCTCAATATGTCCCTCTTGAGGGCCACCAATGACCTCCAACATGACCAACTTGGTGGGCTTGTCTCTTTTTGCCCATCTGGGGCCCCTCTTGAGTTTAAATATGGCCCTTTCTAGTCATTTCAATGAGTGGCAAGGATATTGTTTTGCCTACCATAGGGCCTTCTATGCTCCATAGAGGCTCAAAATGGCCAAGAGAGCACTATTGGCTCTTTCAAGACCCATCTTAAGGTGCCCTTGAGCCTCAAGTGGATGTGTGAAGACCAACAAAATTAATCATGATATCTCTTAATTCACAGGTGTGAATCTAAAAAATAATGGGCTAAAATTTTTCCACCATTAACATTCATTACGTAGTTTAGAAGTCAAGTAATAATATTGGCTAGATATAGATGCATCTAGACCATTGATGTAAATAGATGGTTAAGATGAGCATATGGCCAGATGGTAATTTGATATAAAAGGTTCCATTAGGAGTTCCATAAGGCATAAATAGGACTCACTTTCATATTGAGATAATAATGAAATGAAATAATACAATTGGTTTGAATTTAGAATGGACACAAGGTGTACAATTAGATGGAAGAGAGGCACATAACAATCTCGATATTTGTTGACTCCATTGTTTGTCTCCATTCTTTGAAATTTTTTGACTTATCTATTAATGATCCTTTTCTCTTACCATGCCTTTGAATAATAGATATAGTGTAATTTTAGATACCAGGTTTTACTCCAACTCAAGAAATTACAAGTTGGGCTAATTTTTGTACTCTTATATCACTAGATCAGTAAAAGGAGTCAAAGGTTGCAATCCATAAATACAATTGTGTTACTCTAAATTTCAATAATGCCAATACTAAAAATTGCTCACATCTACAAAAATAGGAGATGTCAAGATGAAATTTAACTTCTAAATGCTATTTTGGTAGCTTGAACCTATGCGATACGACCAATAATTGGAGGATATGGGTGCGTTTGTGCTTCCCTCCAGAAGATGGTTCATGACAACAAAACTAGGACATGAAGCTCCCATCCTCCACAAATTGATGACTACATTATTGCTTTGATAAAGATAACATAAGCATGAAATCTATAACATGAAAATGAGGAAGACCCCACATAAGATACAACAACAAAACAATGCACTACAGAATATCATTTGTGAAAATAAACAAAAGATTGCATACAAGATCATTGTCCTTTGCATGCGCTTATATGAAACTAATGAAGGTACACACTTTTCATGAAATAAATCTAGAAATTTTGTACTTCATAGGCTGTACACAACCAATGAGTTAACTTAATGCCATTTAGCTTTCATATTCTTGAACTAGAACCATATTAGGCATTTTGCATAATGCCATAAAATACACTTTAACTTTCACCTACAAAAGTAGACCCATTTGATTTACATTAACAATAGTAAAGTTCAAACTAAAATATAAGGATTGTACATATCAAGCCAGTAAAAAAAACTTCAATAAAAAATATGTCCATACCTAAATCAATCAACCATAAAAAAGAACAAGGTCTTTATTGTAAGGACTAAGCATTTCCCACTAGATATTCCGCAAGCAAAAATATAACCAAAATTTACATGTATATGATTGAAATTATGGTCACAATGAGTAAGTAAGTAAGAGCACTCTAAATGATAGAGACAAAGTATAGTTTTGTCAATGAAAGTTCTTATAGTGGTACAAGACCTCTTTCTCCTATTTTTAATACAATAACATCTTGCGACCACATATGCTAGAAAAATATCTCAGGATTTGCCATGTAGCAAATAAAAAAAGGGTAAGCTAAGATCTTAAAGTCATTCCAATTTCAAGGATGTGCAAACATATTAGTTGGATCATTAGGCATCACATAAGATGAAAAATGAGCTCTCAGTTTAATTAAGTCATTCCATTGAGTGATAAAAAATTTAGAGTCATGGAAGACAAATGTGAGTCTATATATATCCCAGTTGAAGATTATGACAAAGAAAACGAAATGTTTTTCATCTATAAAGATTCTAGAGCACATAATCTCTCATTAGTATACAAAATGGTGATTTTTCCAAGAATTTGTTATGTCCCTAATTGACTAGTATGTTAGGTGGTAATTAGGATAAGTTAGTTGGTATTGGACCTAGAATTGATGGATTTCCTTAATAGTTAGGCTATGACTCTAGGTCAAGGACTTGGATCTAGTCACAAAATGCATACAGATTTGTTAATTCCATTGGTAGTCCCAAAAATTGACTTGGGCTATAGCTAATATAAAACTTGGCTTAGAAATCCATTAAAATCACTTCTAAACATGAAGATGGAATATGGTGTATGACCACATGGCCAAGGACCAAAAGCTAGAAAAATTAGCCATGGGTTTAGCTAGTAGCCACATGGGGAGCTTAAATGCAAAAGGGGGGCCAAAATCAACGGTGGGGCCTCATTAAGTAGAGCCTTAAGGGAAAACAACACATGGCAATAGGCATAAGGGCAACTCTATTAGCCACTTGCCAAGAAGGCCAAATCAATTTCAATGCACAAGAAGGCCCTCAATTGTGGATTTGGGAGTTCAAGCATTGAAAGAACCCTTATATCAAGAAAATCAAATAGGCATGAGGGGTTATTCTGAATAGGCATATGCTGAAGGGTTAAATCAACACTTAATGTTTGGGAAGTGACAAATGCAGGGCTGAGAAAAAAATAAGAGCAAAATGGCAAAGTGAAGAAAATAGGTGGGCTCCGAGCTTATAAAAGAGGGCAAACGTTCTATTGAAAGGGGCTTTTAAGTTCTTGAGGTTCAGGTTTTGAGTGTGTGCAATGAGTTCAAGCTCTCTTCTCCTTTTCACTGGCTACTTCAGGTTCTTGTGAAGGTCTTCACACAACTGAGTATGTTCAGAGATTGGATACTATGGCCATAATATGCTTCTGTTTTGTTACTCTTTGTTGATATGACTGTGGCATTATACTTCCTTTGATCATGAGAATGCCATTTCATCTTGCAAAAATTAGTTTGCAAGGCGTAGTTGATACTGTGAAAATTCATTCTGTTACGGCCATTGTTGTTGTGAGTTCGTGAGAAGTAGTAATGTATGCATAGATCAGCACCTTGTGGAAACCATGTTGAATTGTCATTGTCATGATGAATTCTACTATTGTTCTAATGAACTCTACAATCTCTTATCAATTCTACAGTCTAATATAGGAACATAAGGATATGTGGGAGTAGTGTTGAAGCTGATTTTGAAGTGTTAACAACTATCTTCCCTGTCTAAGTTCGAAGTGCCATTTCCACACATGAGGTGTTACCACCATGAGTTTCACCAGTAGTTGTGAGTTATCCTTGAGAAATCATCATCTTGCCAATATTAAAACAAATCCTGGAATGTTAGTTAATGTCTAAACAGTCACCAGCAAGCAATGTCTCCGTGTTGAAGCACCTGATATTATAGCTTGATGGAAATTAAGCCCACAGTTGTCTCCTTGGTGAATGACTAATTTCTATTTCATGATTCTTCTTGCATGTTTATTGATCATTGATCTAGACAGTCTGCAGAAATACACTAAGTGTCACAACAATTTGCATAAATGAACTATGTTTTCAACAACTTCGGCTTTTTCGCATTTCCCCGAAATGCGACACTTGCATAGTTCAAAAGTTTAACTATTTTTTAACACCTTTGGCTTTTTCGCATTTTTCGAAAAAATGCGAAGAGAGAGAAAATTCTCGAAGCTCATCTATTTTCATGAGTTAAACTGTTTCAACGACACCTTCACCTTTTTGAGAGCACCTTTGTCTTTTTAAGGGCACCTTTGGCTTTTTTGCAAAATCCTGAAGAGAGAGAAAATGTCGAAGGTCATCTATTTTGAACGAGGAATGTTCCCAGCCACTTCTCAAAATTTGCAAAGTGAGAGAAAACCACTTCACGTAAAATGCGAAGTGAGAGAATTTGCGACGTCCTCTCTCACTTTGTGGTGATGATCTCCACACAACCCAACCTCACTCTTCAAAAGGTGATTGGTCACCTACTTCAAGAAGAAACGCGGAGAAAGACTAGCAACTTGTCTATCAAAGACAAATCCATGGCTCTATACACCAAGAAGAAAGACTACTCCAAGGGCAAGAATCAAGTGCAGCAACAACAGTAGAAGTCTCATACTCAAGGTGAGAATAGTGGATCACGAAAGAAGCTTTTCTGTAGATATTGCAAGAGAGCCAATCACGACATCAAGGAGTTCCATAGCCGGATCTACAATGAGACAAAGAAGCAACAACAGTAGCAGCCAGACTCCTTCAACACAGCGGAATTCAATGAGCAAGATTCACATTTGTTAGTGGCACAACACAGCAATGGAGACTGAGATAGCTGGTACCTGGACAATGACACTACCCAACACATGACTCTCGCAAGGAATGGTTTACCAAATATGCAGCTTATAACAGAGATCAATTCATCTATCTCGGAGATTCAAGCACCATACATGATGGAGAAATCTAAATGTGCAAATTGTGCAAATTCAAGAATTCCAGTAAAATTCTGGTAACGAACTAATAGAAATTTTTTGAACAATTCGGGAACAATGTTGTGAAACATTCATCCCTATGTCTGTTATTTGCATATGCAGCAGCTTATGACCCCGAGATCCACATTGTGGATGAGAAGACAACCTTCTTGCATGGAAAACTAGACGAAGAGGTCTATATGGATCAACCCCCAGGATATGTCTCGAATTCACTTCCTGACTATGCATGCAGAATGCATAGAAGTATCTACGGTCTGAAACAATAAGCCTGACAATGGTACATGAAGAAAGATCAAGCCCTGAAATCATTAGGATTCAAGCCTCTCTTGGCTGATTCCAATGTCTATGTTAGAATTACAGATGGGCAAATCATCATTGTGGCTGTATACGTGGACGACACTTTGATACTTTGCAGGAGTGAGCAGCTAATTGTTGAAGTGAAGACAGACATCTCGAAATATTTCGAGATCGTGGATTTGGGAGAAGCCAGGTGTTACCTAGGCTTGCAAATTGAAAGGGACTATGAGGGAGGTAAGATATACCTTCACCAGTCCAGATACACCCAGAAGATCCTAGAGGACTTTGGGATGCTGAACTGCAAAGGAGCGAATACTCCAATGCTCGTAGGGATGGTGCTGACAAATGATGACTGCTCGAAGACTAAGGAAGAGAGAGAACAGATGCAGCTCACACCTTATAGGAAGCTGATAGGATCACTGATGTACCATGAAGACAACACACGTCCTGATATTGCTTATGCAGTGTTCAGGATGAGTCAATTTTGCATGAATCTAGGTTTGACACATTGGAAGATTGCAAAACGCATTTTGCAATATCTTCAATTAACGAGAGAAAAAGGCTTGTGCTATTGTCATGATGCAGGTTTCAGGATACTTTCCCACAACGATGCTAGCTGGGCATCTCTCAAGGACGATTGTAAAAGCGTCTCTGGAGGATGCACCATCGCATTAGGAGCAACAGTTCTCTGGGTCAGCAAGAAACAGACCATTGTGGCCCAGTCATCCTGCAAAGCAGAGTACATTGCAGCAGCAAAGATGGCCAACGAGATAATATGGCCAAGGCAGTTCCTGGACGAATTAGACAAAAAAAAGAACGAGCCTCTGGTCTTGCAGATGGACAACACCTCTGCAATACACCTGACAAAAGGTCCCATGTTCCATTCCAGAATGAAGCACATTGCGATCAAGTATCACTTGATGAGGGATCTAATTGAAAAGAAGATGTTGCAGACCACCTTCATTGGAACGAAAGACATGGTTGTTGACATCTTCACCAAAGCCTTGGACAAATGACTCTCTGAGAGACAGAGGAGCAATCTTGGGATCATAAAGCTATCATGATTTGAGAGGGAGCTGAAAAAACAAAATGTTTCTAATTACAAAGCTTTGCTGGCTTTTAGCCCTCTACCCGACGAAGATGTTCGCGAGCATGAAAGTCAAGAGACATGAAGCACGAAAGATTTGCGAATACTTGACGAGAAGACACGAACACGAAAGATTCACGCATGAGAATCGTGTGAAGGATTTCAGATCATTCAAGATCCAATCCATGTCCCAAATCTTTGGTTACAATAAGGAGCAAACCAACAATCCTACCAATGTAGAAAAATCAGCATCTACATACAAAATGAGATGCAAACTCTAAGAGATATTGATCAAACATGAACCAAAACATAAAATATGTTTGTTGTCCAATTACAGTACCCTACTGTATTTCACACGTGTGGAACTGAAAATAGCAATAAATGATCATTCTACACACAAGATTGCAAGATAACACCAAGATAGTGCACCAATGAGTAGGAGGAACCCAAAGAGGACCATATATAATGATGAAATGAGAGAGAGAAGAGAGAAGATGTGTCTCTCCACGAGTTACATCCTTTTATAGAGTTTCCAAACCCTATTTGGCCACTTGGCTTTCCCTCGAAAATGTAAACCCTACTATTTTTGGGTCTAGATTCAATATACCCAAAGTTCAAATTTGAATCTCTCTCAAACTGGACTACCAACTTTCCCACACTTTCCAAAAGTGTTTATTGAATGTATTTTAAACTAATATAACTTCAAAAAGTTTATCTCTAAGTCTAAAATGAGTTTTGGCCTCTTACTGACAATTTACCAAAATGTGACTAAACTAGACTAAACTAGTTGAAATCTCTCACACTCCCTTTTCAACTAGTTTTGGCATAGTTTTAACAATAGAACTTTGATCCAACTTAAGAATGATCTCCATCCTAAGTATAGATCTTCTTTCTAAGGTTTTAAAGTATCTTTCATAATTGATATAGAGAATAGTGTCCAAATTGGATGCTTCACTATTTCTTACATCAATTTTGCACATCAAGATATAACTAGAACATGAAGAACCAAATAGAATGTGAATGAAATGATTCCTCCATGTTTCAAACTTTGTACTCTCTGGAAAATTATAACAACCAAACAATAAATGTGAGTGATGACCATTTGCTTGCTTGTCTCCTCCAACTTTGTCCTTTCTTGATATGTCTTCACCATAAAACTCCATGAATGAGTCTCCATCTCCATCTTGCCACAAGAAACCATCAAACCTTGGAAATCCATGAGTAGCTGAGTACATTAATAATGCAAATCCAGCACCACATGACTCCATAAACCAAGTAGGTTGCACTAGTCCATCTTCAAGATCTACTTGACACAAGAAAATGACCATGAATTCACCAAAAATTGACAATCTCCAAGTATTGGCACCAAGTAGCTCAACACTTGAGAACTTAGCCATGGATGAGTGACATGATGAGCCTCCATTAGCTTCATTTCCATCAGCAAAACCAGCGAAGAATGCTAGTACAACTCCAACAATAAGATATTGCAAGACAATGTAGCTAGTTTGTCCATATCTTGACAATTTGCACACATCCACATGAAATTGCTCAACATGAGATAGAACAAGTAAAGTAAACTTGAACGACACTTCCTTGCCGCTCCTTTGACCTTACTTGAGTCTTTAATAAGCTGCAAAAATAGATCCATAACATCTTTGTCAAAAAACCTTCCTTTGATGCTCTTGACTAGCTCCAATTGCCACCTTTCCTTTTGTGTTGTTGAAGCCCTTTGAGACCAACCTCTTGATCTTCCTCTTGACCATCAAAGCCATTGAACAAAATTTGTTTTCCAGATCCATTACTTGCTTTTCCAGTATGAGAACCATGAGAACCAATATCCACTTGCATAGCATCATCTACACAAGAAAATTCTTCAAAAACATGTGAATAAAGCAAAGTGAGTCGCTTCCACTTGCTTACCTTTCTCTTGATCATCAAAGATATCAAAGATATGAATATCTTCAGACCTGAACCTCTGGAAATACTCCCTTTCAAACATATGATCTATATCCAACAAGATCTCATGAATGCTTGATCTCAAATTTCCACAAAGGTTAGTGAAAACAATGTCACCAATGTCACCATCATAAATCAAAAGATAGATTCCAAACTTTCCATTCAACATGAAGTAGAGTAGGTGAAGATGAGTATCAAACCTAATACATCCAGCCTTCTTGAGTCCATAACAAACCTCAATAAGCTCACCAATGAGATCTCCCTTGTCTTGAATACATTGCCTCTCGATTTGTTCCATGTAGTCTTCTCCAACCAACCTTTTGCCATCTCGATCATGAGTGATCAATTCACAATCATAGAATCTCTTGAGTTGATGAAGATATGTGAGATCCATGCCTTGGATTCTTTCCAAGAACCAATCTTCCATTGCTCTTCCCTTCATAAGACTCCCTCTTAATTATTGCATCATAAGAAGTAGAAACCACAAAAACAATAGAAGCCATGAAAAAAATGACTAGTACCTTCAACATAAGGATGATTGAAGTACTCTCTTTTTTCAAACAAGAACTTTTACTCAATGTTTTAGGTAATGACTCATATGATAATGATTCTTCCTCACTATCATTCACATGACATCATTCAAAGTACATCCTACTTTGAACTCTTCACATACTTCTCTTCTTCTTGACTTGTGACTATCTCCCTCACCAAGTCTCTTGATAGAACCATTTGATCTACTTTTTTTATGAAGAAATGTGACTCCACTTGCTGCAAAAATGACTTTCTTGGACTCATCACAAAAGAATGTAGAAGAACCACCTCCTTCATGAATGCAAATAGCAACATCTTTTTCCATAAGATCAAAGAAATCATTAGCAACAATCTTTTCCAAGGAAGAACCTTCACCACCTCATTGATGAAGTTAGCTTTTTCTTTACCTTTTGCATGCATTGCACTTGCCATGAAGAACCTTGAAACACCATCATTATCCTCAAGACACGAACACGAAAGATTCACGCATGAGAATCGTGTGAAGGATGTCAGATCATTCAAGATCCATGCCATGTCCCAAATCTTTGGTTACAATAAGGAGCAAACCAACAATCCTGCCAATGTAGAAAAATCAGCTTCTACATACAAAATGAGATGCAAACTCTAAGAGATATTGATCAAACATGAACCAAAACATAAAATATGTTTGTTGGTCCAATTACAGTACCCTACTGTATTCACACGTGTGGAACTGAAATAGCAATAAATGATCATTCTACACACAAGATGCAAGATACACCAGATAGTGCACCAAGAGTAGGAGGAACCCAAAGAGGACCATATATAATGATGAAATGAGAGAGAGAAGAGAGAAGATGTGTCTCTCCACGAGTTACATCCTTTTATAGAGTTTCCAAACCCTATTTGGCCACTTGGCTTTCCCTCGAAAATGTAAACCCTACTATTTTTGGGTCTAGATTCAATATACCCAAAGTTTCAAATTTGAATCTCTCTCAAACTGGACTACCAACTTTCCCACACTTTCCAAAAGTGTTTATTGAATGTATTTTAAACTAATATAACTTCAAAAAGTTTATCTCTAAGTCTAAAATGAGTTTTGGCCTCTTACTGACAATTTAACCAAAATGGACTAACTTAGACTAAACTAGTTGAAATCTCTCACAAATCGTTTGCGGTCAAGCAGGAGAAAGTTAGACGATGAAACGAAACCAACGACAACGACACAAAAAATGTCGCAAAAGACTTTCTGCCCTCATGCTCCAAAGAGTACCAGCGAAGATCATGCAAGTACCAGAAGGTACAGATATCTGATCCGACGACATGACATCAACAGATACACTCTAGGTCATGGCTAATCTGCCACTCTTGTAATGTCCTGGATTAGTTGTAGATGTTTAGTCACTCTAATCTTAAAAGTTACATAGAACGACTATATACTTGCTGGATGATACTTGACACCAGATGATAGAGCACACATACAGTGTAGCAGTCTGATGCTAGAAAGCAATCAAGATGAAATTAGACAAGAAGTCCGCCTGCGTGCGAGACGAGTTCTGTGATCAAGATCCATAGAGATCCACAAGTCCGCTAGTAAGCGAGACATCTATTCGTGAGAGAAAGCTTCGTAAGAAGCTTGATGAGAAAGTTCAACAAAATTTCTAGTAGGTTACGACAACAACTCGTCATACTACAGAGTCTACATGCCAGACATGAATACTATGAAAATAGTGAGAGATGTCAGATTCGATGAGAGCAGGACAATGGCCAAAGACGATCCTATCAGCTACGAAGTTCTGGAGAGACAATACTATGACCTGCTGCCAATGACATAGGGAGAAGAGGACGAACACGAAATGAGATTTTTGAGTCGTCTCCCATTCGAGCGACGAATCTAACGAAGAAAGATTCGAGAGGCAGTCTGCTGTCGCAGTTCCTTTAAACCAAAATGGTTTCGGACCAATAGAGAAGACAAGGGCAAAGGCATAGCTGTTCTAGGAGGATCTCCTAGAAGGGTTGACAAGACCACGAAGAGCGCCAGCAAGATATGTGCCAGGTAGCTCAGCTCCACATCAGAAGAGTTATGCGGGTTCAATGGGGAACCAAAGACTTTGAGAAGGCGATTGAAGGTCCAGAAAAGGACAGATGGATCCAAGCCATGAATGAAGAGATGGAGTCCATGAGAAGAACCAGGTATGGACGTTGGAGCCATTACCACATAAGCGCAAGACTGTCAAATGCAAATGGGTCTTCAAGCTCAAATACGGACCATACGGGGAATGTGACGAAATACAAGGCAAGACTAGTAGCGAAAGATTTTTCTCAGAGATATAGGTATTGACTACTTTGAAACCTTCTCTCTCCTGTCATCAAACATTTTCCTACGTCTGTTATTTGCATATGCAGCAGCTTATGACCTCAGGATCCACATTGTGGAGGAGAAGACAGCCTTCTTGCATGGCGAATTAGACAAAGAGGTCTACATGGATCAACCCCCAGGATATGTCTCAAATTCAGTTTCTGACTATGCATGCAGAATGCATAGAAGCATCTATGGGTCTGAAACAATCAGCCCGACAATGGTAGAAGAAGAAAGAACAAGCCCTATTGAAAATCATTAGGATTCAAGTCTCTGTTGGCTGATTCCAATGTATGTGTCAGAGTTACAGATGGGCAGATCATCATAGTAGTTGTATATGTGGATGACACTCTAATACTTTGCAGAAGTGAGCAGCTAATTGCTGAAGTAAAGGCAAACATCTTGAAACAGTTAGAGATCGTGGATCTGGAAGAAGACAAGTGTTACCTAGGCTTACAATTCAAGAGACTATGAGGGAGGTAAGTTATACCTTCACCAGTCCAGATACACCCAGAAGATCCTAGAGGACTTTGAGATGTGAACTGTAAATGGAAGCAAACACTCCAATGCTCGCAGGGATGGTGCTGACGAATGATGACTATCCAAAGATTGAGGAAGGAGAGAGAACAAATGCAGCTCACACCTTATAGGAAGCTGATAGGATCACTGTGTATCTTGTTGACAACACACGTCCTGATATTGCTTATGCAGTATTTAGGATGGGCCAATTTTGCACGAATCCAGACTCAACACATTGGAAGATTGCAAAACAAATTTTGCAATATCTTCAATTAACAAGGGATATGGCTTGTGTTATTGTCGTGATGCAAGTTTCAGGATACTTTCCTGCAGCGATGCTATGGGCATCTCTCAAGGATGACTGTAATAGCATCTCAGGAGGATGCACCATCGCATGAGGAGTAGTAGTTTTCTGGGTCAGCAAGAAACAGACCATTGTAGTCCAGTCATCCTGTTAAGCAGAATATGTTGCAGCAGCAAAGATGGCCAATGAAGATAATCTGGCTAAGGCAGTTCCTGGACGAATTGGATGAAATAAAGAACGAGCCCCTGGCCTTGTAGACGGACAACACCTCTACAATACACCTAACGAAAGATCTCGTGTTCCATTCCAGAACGAAACACAATGCGATCAAGTACCACTTGAATTTATAAGATTTTCAGCTCGCTATTGTAAAGAAATCACACTATGTAGTGATTCAGATGTAGACAGAAAGTTAACTCAGGAGCTGTTCGATGGAACATTGCTCCCTGTTAAGCTTCAAGAATTCGGCAACCTACCAGTTGGCTATTATACAAAATCAAAGCAAGACTTGATGTTGATTGAGGCTCAACAAAATTTGGAGTTATCCGAAAAACTACACGAAGAATTGAATCCTTCATGAATATTCATTCTTGCCTATGTCATGGTCATGTTTCTATGTGATGCTGAATCTAGATCTTTGAAGTTTGATTCCAGTTCTTATCAAGAATTCAAAGATCAAATCAAATCAACCTATTTAAAAAAACAACAAAGACACATATTCTCTAAGACGAAGAAATATCTAAAGGAAGAATCATATGAAGAAATACCTTTTCGCCTGAACAAAATTTGAAGAACAGAATGTTTCGTGAATGATCCTCAAAATGAAGATTATATGTTCACGAGGACGTTTCACATTTGAGGAAGGGGATATGTGATGCCACGAAATTGTCAAATATTGAATATCAACATAAATATGGCATGATATACTCAAAAATGAAGATATGAGCTGGATAAATATAAATCATGAAGAGGCCTAAGTCAATTTTCGAGAATATATCTCCTAAGTACTTGCCTTGTATTTAAGGACAAGACCTTTAAAAGGGAAGACATTGTCTTGGATAGCCTTTACTAGGTCGTCCATGCAAAACGACTAGATATGAATCGCCATGTTAAACTAGAATAATTTTAACTCTTAGTTAAATACCTCTTATGGTATAATTGAATGTATACTCAATCTAATTGTTAACTAGACCTTTTTGCAGGAGCGACGCACCTGTTTGTTTAGAGGTGTGTTTGTTTGTCCCACAGAACATATATTGATCTCACACTTTAGTCTCGACCATCGAGAGAGAAGAGTTTATGCATATGTAAGAGTTGAAGAAGTGAATAGAGTGCTGAGAGTTATTCTCCC